>JASAMX010017573.1:0-14215 GCA_030248175.1 Microlaimidae sp. YZB2_3
AATGACTTTAAAAAAACAAATAAGAACGCAGAATTCCACCTTTTCACAAAATATACAAAAATTAACCAACTTTAGCCCTTAAATAGTTTGCATTTAAGTTCCAAATTAAATAATTTGATAAATAATTATTAAAATACAGTTTTCAATCTTTGTTATTAATCCGCTTTAGTGAAAAATTTTGAATGTTTTTGTTGTTAAATAGTCGTTTCAATACTGCAAATATCGCGGTCAGCTAGATTTTATTTGCCTATAAGTTTCGGAAACGTTATTTTAACATTGAGTCACCTGACCAACTGCACTAAACTGCAAACCAATTTGAATTTTGCTTATTATTCACAAAACAGCTTTTCGTATGGTTCGCGAAAACTGTACATTGAGAAAATTGTTTTTTTGATAGGTCTTTTCACCTTTCGACCATGTCTTAAGCCAAACAATTGTTTTTCATAATAAATGTTTCAGTGCGCAGACAAACTAAGCTTTTTTATAGAAGCCTAAAAATTTATTTAAAACATAGAAAATATTTAAAACACTATAACAAATATAAAAATACATTAGTAACCGAAAAAGCTACACTTTATGAAAAATACCAAAAATTGTAAGGAAAAAATAATAAATCGTACAAAAGGGGACGTGGGTGTAATTTATGTGGAGCGGTATTAATTTGGGAGCACTACCCACAAAACCTAAAACCCCTATTTTTAGGCTTAACTAAAACATTTCAAATTTTAGAAAAAAGAGTGTACCGATTGCCAATTTTATAAGGACGTCAAAAAACTATTTAGAGGAATAATAAACACATATTTTAATAAATGAAACATCTACCAAATATGTGAACCACATGCATGAAATGTCATTTTTAAAATACAATAAATACATAACTAAAGACATAAAAATGCAATAAATACTATATTATAATTATATAACACTATGAACAAAAACTAAAAGCATACAGAGATTTTTTTAAAATCTTAGCACAGCTTATGGGGTTTCCTACCACTCCTCAGTACGCCTGTTTTATTTAAGGACGAGTATCCTAATATACCGTCCAGAGCCAACCTTAACCAGAACTATATGGTTCAAATTATGGTGCGCTTTTATTGCAGTTCACCCTGATAAATGCGTGAGTAAATTAGGGTCATTACTTTATATACGCTTTATTTAGGCTGTGCGTGTCAATGACAGAACTCTAGTTAACACATATAAAAGCCCTAATTGCAGACTGCTCACTCAGGGCGTTTCTAAATTCAAGCACTAAATGTTTCTATACTCCAAAATTGTCTTTTTTTTATCAGGTGTATAATTTTTATTTTTTAAGTAGCAGGCCTGACAGTAGAGAATTAGTCAGCCTCGGCAGGAAACATGGGTGCGTCCCGGTGCAGCATTTTCCCACTGGGCAGTCCCTTTTAGTATTGATTGATCGATCCTTCGAAATTTCACTCTGGAATAATTGATCGATTGATCGATTAATTTTGGTCCGCTCAAAGGTCCCCTTGGGTTGCTGCAACAGCAAAGGTAGCAGAGCCTCGACCGCGGTACAGACCAAACTGGAAGATAACACCAGCTAAAATTTGGAAATTATAAGGAGTTTTATTTGGATAAAAAACTGCTTTAAATGATTATTTGAACGTTTTGCAATTAGTGAAACAGGCCGATACTATAGAAAGTATGAAAGCACATACACGAAATCAAGTTTTAGATATTCCGGCAAAAAGCACATTCACAAAATTTTTTGTTGGTAATTTTTTGTGTCTGCAACTTTAAATCTTAGGAAAAAAATTTTTTTTAAATAAAATTATATTCTAAGAATCATTTTTTTTATATTTTAACTTAAGATTGAAACCAAATGTTTTTAAACTGGAAGCTTATAACCAGTAGAAAATAGAATAAAATAAAAAGAAACTGGCTAGGTTAGCCAAAAGTTTATACGCGGCTGTCTGGGGATTGTAATTTAAAAAAAAAACCGCGGTTGAACAAACAAAAACAAAGATTGCATATTTTAACTTGTGGTGAATCGAGAAAAAAAATTTTTATATTGTTTAATCTTATTTTTTTTAGGATGGAATAAATTTAAAAAAGCTAATTTTTAAAACCAGATAAGCAAGGCCGTGTCCACCTTCTAAGTATGGAAATGGACATTAAAGGGGGAGAAGGGGCGGTCGCCCCCTTGCCCTCCACATGACCAGGGATCGCTTTCTGAAGAAACACGATAAATCCATTCCATTTCAATTCCAAACACCCGATAAATCCATTCCAATAAAAAATAATATATATTGTAAATTAATAAAACTGCCGCATATGAGAGCGAAAATGAATGCGAATGAATTTTTTCAAATTTTTTTTTCTCCCGCTGCAAAACCACCTCGCGCAAAATAAAAAATTAGTCAATGCGCCTATTTTATTTTTTATTAAATTAATCCAACGGGAGAAAATATTTTACTCACCTCTCGAGTTGGGTAAATTCTTATCCTTAAAACAATAGAAAAATTTACTCTGGTTTTAACCTGGGTAAAATTGATTTTTCACTGGCATCCTTAAGCACGTAAAAAAAGTTATCCCGGAATAACTTTTAACCCCGCGTCAGAATGCGACCTCAGGTTTTTATTATTATTTTTATTTTATATTTATTTCGTTGAAAAACAGGAAACATACAAAAACTTGTTAATACCGCACTGAGATTGTATGTACCTTTTATAAACTAAATAAAAAGAAATAAATCACACTCAATAAGCGAATCCCAAAACCCAACTGCAAATACAAACCCAAGGTTTTAATTCTGGTTTGTGTGTATTGTGCAAATGGACAAAATGATGTTTCGCCTATTTGCATTTTTTCGAATTTACATATTTTTGTCATTATGTTGATTTTGAACAAGGTTTAAAACATTTAAGCCGTAATTCAACTTTTTTATGAAAACTACATTAAGTATAAGGTTTTTTAACTGTTTTTTTTTCACTGTATTGAAATATATGGTATTTTTGTAATATGAAAAAATACTAAAAGCAAAATACTTACTAATAAGATTGAGCACTTCATATCACTAAATTTTTATCACAAAAAGGCAACGGTGCAAACAAGAAGGTCTGGAAAAATTGACAATAATGCTGGATTTTAAATATTTATAACAGATAATTTATCAAAAATACATGTTGTATATGATTAGTTAATTGTAGAGCAATTAGCATTGTTTCAAACTAATTTGCGTTTTTATTTGTCATGTGTGTTTATTTATTAGTTTTTAATTCACAACACGTCTTTGAAAAATAGTAGGTTTATTTTACTCGAGAATCTATGCCATAAATGAAACCGTGAAAATTTTTAAAGTTTAAAAGTTACTAGCACTTTAAACTTATTTCGTTTTTCTTCCTAAAAGTTTATTAATGAAATTTTAATTTTTCTTAATTATAATTAATAACGGCTTTTTCTATTATTTAATATCGATTCTCTTAATTAGAGTTTTGGTTTTTGTTTAAAAGAAAAATTATAGTGTAGGAATTCCATAATTATTAAAAAATTAACAACTAGAATGTGTCTGCTTAGCAACTAAACAGTACTTAAATACTTAATTTATTTTGAGTCATCCGTCTTCTCAATAGTTCAAGAAAGTGAAATCCCTAACAATTGTGATGTCAAACTAAACATTTTTAGCAATTAAAATTATTTTACACTTACAAGTTTTAACATTTAGCATTAAAACAAACAAACAACACCAACAAGTAATTGTAACTAAAGTAATTGTAATTGTAATTGTAAGTAACTCGACTTCAGGTATCACCACGACGGCCATACCATGGCGACACTGAAAAGAATAGTTCTGCACACGCAGTGCACGTTTTCTTTAGCGCACTTCAGTGAGCGAACAACCCAGTAAACGAGTGAATTGAAATAGTTTTAAGGTAGAACACCACAGTTATGACGATTTTTACTAAAATTTAGATATCAACTTAAAAAATTTAAAAAAATTTTTTTGAGCGTTTTTGTATTACTTCTTCCATTTCGTTTTCTATTAAATTTCAGTGGGTCTACTAGGGAGCCGTGGCGTTTTGTTCGCTCCTAGTTAGCTCACTGCTTTTCTGTCCTTTTTTAAAAATATTTTCGGGTTTTTGGCTTAACCCTTCTCTTGCTTTCTTAAATTTAATTCCTTTTAATATACATATAAATACTTAGACTGATCAATTCTCGTTGTATTATTAAAATTTAAATTCAATTTTAATTGTTTTATTTGTTGTAAAAAGGTTTTTGTATAAAAATCTACGTATAATTTACAAATTCTCGTTTTCTAAATCATATTTCATCATTAATCTATAAATTGTGTGTTCCTTGTCTCTACATTTAAATGTCTCTACATTTTTTTAAATTCTAGCGCTTGTGTTTTCATTTACCGTTCTAAGTTTTTTCATCTCAGCCCGATATAGTTACGTAGTGGCCTTATGGTTACTAGTAAATTATATCACGTGTTAATCCGCCTTAACTATAATATTTATGTACTCTGTTTGGCAAGCGTTAGTTGCTTTTTAGTCAATTTTGATGTGGTATTTTGCATTTAAATTTTTTTATTTCTTTTGGGTTTAAAATCATGCACCATAACAAACATTTTTAAAATTTTTAATCTCACTAAAAATTTTTTTAGCGTTTATCTTAGTTTAAAACTGCTTAGCTTTTCTAAATATTTGGTACATTTTTAGTTGTTTTCGTCAGCTTTTAATCAAGTGTGTAATCATTTTTCGTTTTATTGTTCTTTTATAAGCACACTTGTTCTCATTAGTCTCTGCTCTTTACGTCAGCTGGTTGGTTATGTATAAGCCAACACAAAATTTTAAAATCATGAATTAAAAAAATAATGAAAATAACGTTTTCTTTCTCTGGCGTCATGGCTGAGCAGGGCGCTGGTGATCGTAACGCGACTTGCACGCCGTCTCGCTACGTGGACGCGGAGCTGGGTTCTGCGAGCCGTATGTCCTTCAGCCGGCACTCTCCTAGTGTCTGGGTGCAGGACAGTAGGGTTTTAAATGCTTCAACGTCTGCCAAAGCAAATCGTAAAAGAGACATTATTTACTGTGTAGATTGTTTAAATAATACTACTATAACTATTCAAGATAAAGAACATAATTATAACACCCAACCTTGCGAAAAAAACAAATGTTTGGCTCGTGCGTATATTAAGGTAGAACTTCACAGTTTTTTGTTTGTTTTTTTTGACGAGAGATCTTTTTGAATTACATCTTACGATATGTAGTTTGACCTGCTGATTCAATTTTTGACATTCATTTTTCTGTAAAAAAAAGTTATCGTCTTAAATCATTAAATAACATCAATAAAATACATGTCAAAAATACAAAACAATAATAAACTTTATTACCAAAAATATTCTATTTTTTCATTTTCTATTTAGCGTATCTTAAATAATAAAACATTTTTTTAAATTAAAAAACTAAAAGTTAAAAAGAAATTTTTCGGCGTTAAAATTATGGTCGAGCGACTACTCGACCCCATGGATCCGAGGATCCGAGCCCAACGTACTAACCACTCGGCTACTGGATCAGCGTGGATTTTCAATTAAAAGCAACTTTTAAAGGAATGGTTCAAAATGTAGTTTCTCGGCGTCAATTAAAAAAAAATTAAACGGAAATTAAAAAATTTGATTCGTTATTTTTAAACGAAAGTTTGGAAATAGTTAGATATAGGCTTTTACCATTTTTTTGATTATAAACGATTATAAAAGAACTTCAGGTTTTTTTTTTAATTTATATTTTTGTAAAAAAAATTTTTTTGCAATTTAAAAAAAATCGTGAAGTCCTTTTGAACCCAGACCACTACTAAAAGTTGCCCCATATATTACTCTAATTTATTGTAAAATTTCGCACAAAAATAACGAATCAATTTTTTTTAAAGGCCTCATTGTGATTTTCAGAGGTAGAATCCATAGACATCTTTTGCGAACTGGACAAACTTTTCGGTGATCTTTTTATAACCACTTGAAAGCACAGAGTCTTAACTTTTTATAGCACCGCACTTTTATTGGCCAAAAATTAATATTTATGATGATATGCGACTTGTAGTCCAAAGGGTCAAAACTGTGAAGTAAGTAAGTAAGTAAATACTACATACTTCTAAAAATAATATTAATCGATATATTTTTCAGAATTGTTCATGTAATACTTTAAATATTGTTTACGCAATTATGTACGTTTCTAAATGCAATTTGCAATTTGTTGGTGAATCAAAACGCAACCTCAAAATTCGTTTTAACGAACACCGTAGAGATGTTATCAAAAATCAAAAAAAAGCTTTTTAGTTAAGCATTTTAATTCTGAGGGACATTCCCATTTGGACATGAAAATTAATGTTTTAGAAGTTTTGGAAAATTGTAACAAAAATCAATTTTTGGAGCGCGAAGATTTTTGGATAAAGGCACTTGGTACCGCTTTTCCCTTTTGGTCTAAATGATAAAATTAAAGGTTATGGAATAATTTCACTTAGTAAAGATCCAAGAAAATTTGTTAATCATCCTTACTTTTGTATTAAATTTCCTAATGGTAATCGTAAACGTAATCGTTCTCGACTTAAGCGGAATAATCTTATTATTAACCATGAGCTTATTAAAAAGATCATTGACGAGTTTAAAAATGATAATATTAATAGCTACACAATTTATCGCCATTTAATCGCTATTTCTCTTAAAAACTTTAGAGAAAGAAAGAAAGAGTACTTTTGAATTTAGTTGAAAATTCTAGTTTTTCTAGTTTTATAAATTTAACTGTTTTTACTATAGCTGCTTATAGGCTTAATTACTAATTTAGTGCCTACTTCTAAAAAAGTTATTAATTACATGTATGGTAAAACACCTTTTTATATTAAAGGATTAGATTTAATTAAATTTGATAATTTGTTTAAATATAACTTAATTATTAATAGCACTTATTCCAGTTGAGAAAACTAAAGTGAGTAATATTAGAATAGTTTATCACTTGGTAAATTTTCTTGATCATAAAATTTTTTTCAAAGCTTAACCTTAAAAAAGCTTTTAATTTTTTTTTTTTTTTTTTTTTTTTTTTTTTTTTTTTTTTTTTTTTTTTTTTTTTTTTTTTTTTATTTTTTTTTTTTTTTTTTTTTTTTTTTTTTTTTTTTTTTTTTTTTTTTTTTTTTTTTTTTTTTTTTTTTTTTTTTTTTTTTTTTTTTTTTTTTTTTTTTTTTTTTTTTTCTTTTTTTTTTTTTTTTTTTTTTTTTTTTTTTTTTTTTTTTTTTTTTTTTTTTTTTTTTTTTTTTTTTTTTTTTTTTTTTTTTTTTTTTTTTATTTTTTTTTTTTTTTTTTTTTTTATTTTTTTTTATTTTTTTTTTTTTTTTTTTTTTTTTTTTTTTTTTTTTTTTTTTTTAACAATATTTTATATGGTTCTTTCAGGTTCCATACAATTTTACGGAGTTACCCCAGACTTAATTTTTGTATAGTATACTGCTTAAAATTGCATTGAAGTTTTGGATATGAAAATAATTGTATTTATATCATAGGACCATGACGTTTCTTTTAAAATAGTAAATTTTTTAATTTTTATATCTTTAATAAATACATTGAATTCAACATTAAAAGCGGAAATTACAAAAGACAAAACAAATTTCAAAAAAAGCTTATATTAAAGAATATATAACTACAAATTAAAAACTAAATCAAAATAACATCTCTTTACTAATTTTTTGAAATTTTCGATAAAAACAATATAATTTCGTTTTAATAATAAACTTAATTCATAAATTTTACTCAAATATATGATACAAAAAAATAACGCAGTAAACATGAAAAATTTTTAATTTTACAAGAAAATCCAGCTTTTAAAATCAATAAAATATTAACATTTTTTTTTAATTTTTATTATAAATATATTTGTATTTTATATTAAATCTGATTTTTTGTTTTGTTAATATATTTATTTTAAAAAGCTGTTAATTGGTTGTTTTCTTATACAAAAAATAACATTATACTTTTTGACGAAATTTTATGTTGTACGCTTCTTATCTTTTTTTTTTTTACGATTTTCTATCTAGTATTTCACGGTATGTAAAATTTATCCTTTAAGTTATGAATTTATTTTAAAAATAATAATTTTACATTGTTTTTATTGGTTTTGTTTTTCTAAACACAAAATTATTATTTACGTTTTAAAATTGTTTTTATTTATTTTAACTTAGTAGCTTTATCATTTTTTATTTTTTTCTAATTTTGCCTTTATTTGATTTTTCTCTATTAATTTTTGTAGTATATTTACCACTTTTTTCATTTTTAAAATAACTACAAGCATAAATTTTCAATTTCTTGGCTTTTTGCGTGCTAATTTTATAGGTATTAACTTATTCGCTTCTTTAATTTTATCTATACTTAACTATTTTTTGACATTATTTCACTTTATCTTTACTTTACAGTTTTTTAATGATTTCAAAAATTTTAAATTTTACAAGTAATAGCTGTTTTCAGGCTTTATTCCCCAGCATATTATTTATGTTTTTATGAAATTTAGTTAATACGGTAATAGAATTCACTTTACATTTTTTTAAGTTTTTAGAAGCTTTTAAGTTTACTGCATTGCTTTTAGGAGTAACGTTTTTCCAGCAGTGTTCTATTTTCCTTTTCTTTTCACATAATTAATAATTTTTTGCAAATTAAATTTTTTGCTTTCACACTTTCATATTTATTTTCCAGTACTAATTTCTTCCCTTTATTTTTTTCCTTTATTGTAATTAAACAATGTTAAGATTCTTAAATTTATTCGTTATTAATCTACTCCGTGCTCTTTTATAAGTTGCTAATCTACTTTTTAAACTTATCTTTTTTGCATTTTCTTTTCGGTAGCGTCTAACTTTTTTCAATCGATTTTTTGTTATCGAAATTTCGTCCATTTTCTTAATTTCTAAGTTATCTTTAATATTTAATCATCTTTATATATGACCAAAACTTTTGTTATTAACTTGCAGGTTACATCCCTATTTTTGTATCTCTAGCTTTTTTAGGTTAGCTTTTAATTTTTATTGCATTTCAATGTAACTATTCTATTTCTCCTTTAGTTTTCTCATTAAGTGCTTTAATGCGTTTTTTAACATTATCATTTTTTCTATCCTTTAATTAAAGTGTTTTAGCTCTTATTTCTTTTTTAGTAGGCACTATAGTTTAACTATAGCAGCTTTGTTAACGTTATTTATAACTAACTAAATTTTCAACTTTTCATACTCTTTCTTCTTTTAGTTTTTAAAATACGTTAATGGCGTAATTGTGTAGCTATTATTTTTTTTTACTCGTCATGATCTTTTTATAAGCTCTGTTAATTAGTTATTCCGCTTAGTCAGAAGATTACGTTACGATCATTAGATTTAATCAATGTATTCATTTTCTTATTTTACTATATTTTCTCTTTTTTTATTTTAACAAGAGGGTCCAAGTGCCTTTCATCTCCCTCAAATTATTTTTGTTACTTTTCAACTTCTAAACATTATTTTCTTCCAATTGTCCCAGAATTATCTTCTAAACTTTTTTTTGATTTTTACTCTCTCGTGTTCGTTAACGATTTTAGGTTGCGTTTGATTCACACAAATTCAAATTCATGTAGAAACGTACATATTGCGTAACATTTTTATTAATACTTTAAATTTGTTTTTATTTTTAAGTATTTAGTTTTACTTACTTACTTTCACAGTTTTGACCTTCTACTCGATTTTTTTTTTTTGCCCTAATGCGTGTTTTAACCTGTGCTTTCCAGTGGTTATAAAATCCGAAGTTTGTCCAGTTCCAAAAATGTCCATGGATTTACTTAAATCAATAGGCTTTATTTTTTTTTTTGTGCGATTTTACAATAATTGTAATATATGGGGACTTTTATAGTGTCTGTTAAAGCTTCCGTTTTTTTTATTCATTTTTTTTACAATTATTAACTGTTCTTTTTATGTTATAATAAAAGTAAAACTTTTACTTTTCACTTTCTTTAATAATCAATTTTTTATTTTCTTTATTTTTTTTTTACCCGAAACTACTTTAACATTTCTTTATTCTTTTACCCTCTAGCGAGTGGTTGTCATTCTGTCGTCGAGTTGTCTACATTTTTTCATTTTTTTTTTTTTTAGCTTTTTTTTTATTTTTTTATTTAATACGTATAAATTAATTTTTTTTAATTTATTATTTTTTGTTTTTTTACATTATTTATTGATGTTATTTATATTTGACGATATTTTTTTCAGAATAATTCGAAATTGAATCAGCAGGTTATACTTATATTATTAATTGTCTCCAAGTTCTACTTATTGGAAATTTTTTTTTTTGGTTGTGTTTTTTTTTTAGTATATAGTATGTTCAATTACACAGTATTTCTTTTCGTTCTTTGCGTGTTTCTCTTCCCGACGGGCCTTTGCCGCTCCGTGGTTGTCCTACAGAGAAACGTTTTTTATTTTTTTTTTTGATTTTAATTTTTGTTTTCCCAGCTACGTAAAAGCAGAGACTATAGACAAGTGTGTTTAAAACAATAAACAAATTTCACACTTGATTAAACTAAACAACTAAAAATTACCAAATATTTAAAAAGCTAGCAGTTTTCTATCGCTAAAAAATTTTTATGGATTAAATTTTAATTTTGTTATGGTGCATAACCCAAAATAAATTTATTCACATCATTACTAAAAACTCGCTTCCAAAGAGTATTTTATAGTTAAGGGTTAACACGTTTTTTACTATACTGCACTCGTACTATATGGCTGAGTAAACTAAAGTTAATCCAAGCGCTAGATTTAAAAAATTAGAGACATTTAAATGTAAGACAAGGAACACACAATTTATAGATTATATGAAATTATTTAAAAACGAGATTTGTATTATACGTAGATTTTTTCAACCTTTTTACAACAAATAAACATTAATTATTTAATTTTTTCAAAAATTGATCAGTCTAGTATTTATATGTATATTAAAAGATTAAATTTAAAAAGCAAGAGAAGGGTTAAGCAAAACCCGAAAAAAAATTTTTAAAAAAGACAGAAAAGCAGTGAGCTACTAGGGACCACGGCTCCCATACCCACTAAATTTATAGAACAATGGGAGAAGTAATACAAAAAAAAAAATTTTTTTAATTTTTAAGTTGATATCTAACTTTTATAAAATGTCATAATGTGGTGTTCTACTTAAAACTATTTCAATTCATCGTTTATGGGTTGTTCGCTCCTGAAGTGCGCTAAGAAAACGTGCACTGCGTGCAGACTATTCTTTTCAGTGTCGCCTGTATGGCCGTCGTGGTGATACTAAGTCGAGTTACTTACAATTACATTACAATTACTTTATTACAATTACTTTTGGTGTTGTTTGTTGTTATGCTAAATTTAAACTTGTAAGTGTAAAATAATTTTAATTGCTAAAATGTTTAGTTTGACATCACAATTGTTAGGGTTTCACTTTCTTGAACTATTGAGAAGACGGATGACTCAAAATAAATTAAGTATTTAAGTACTGTTTAGTTGTTAAGCAGACACATTCTAGTTGTTAATTTTTTATAATTATGGATTCCTACACTATAATTTTTCTTTTAACAGAAACCAAAACTCTAATTAGAGAATCGATATTAAATATAGAAAAAGCCGTTATTAATTATAATTAGAAAAATTAAAATTTCATTAATAAACTTTAGGAAGAAAAACGAAATAAGTTTAAAGTGCTAGTAACTTTTAAACTTTAAAAATTTTCACGGTTTCATTTATGGCATAGATTCTCGAGTAAAATAAACCTACTATTTTTCAAAGACGTGTTGTGAATTAAAAACTAATAAATATACACACATGACAAATAAAACGCAAATTAGTTTGAAACATGCTAATTGCTCTACAATTAACTAATCATATACAACATGTATTTTTGATAATTATCTGTTATAAATATTTAAAATCCAGCATTATTGTCATTTTTCCAGACCTTCTTGTTTGCACCGTTGCCTTTTTGTGATAAAAATTTAGTGTATGAAGTGCTCAATCTTATTAGTAAGTATTTTGCTTTTAGTATTTTTTCATATTACAAAAATACCATATATTTCAATACAGTGAAAAAAAAACAGTTAAAAAACCTTATACTTAATTAGTTTTCATGAAAAAGTTGAATTACAGCTAAAATGTTTTAAACCTTGTTCAAAATCAACATAATGACAAAAATATGTAAATTAGAAAAAATGCAAATAGGCGAAACATCATTTTGTCCATTAGCACAATACACACAAACCAGAATTAAAATTTTGGGTTTGTATTTGCAGTTGGGTTTTGGAATTCGCTTATTGAGTGTGATTTATTTCTTTGTATTTAGTTTATAAATGGTAAATACAATCTCAGTACTGTATTAACTTGCTTATGTTTCCTGTTTTTGAACAAAATAAATATAAAATAAAAATAATAATAAAAACCTGAGGTCGCATTCTGACGCGGGGTTAAAAGTTATTCCGGGATAACTATTTTTACGTGCTTAAGGATGCCAGTGAAAAATCAATTTTACCCAGGTTAAAACCAGAGTAAATTTTTTCTATTGTTTTAAGGATAAGAATTTACCCAACTCGAGAGGTGAGTAAAATATTTTCTCCCGTTGGATTAATTTAATAAAAAATAAAATAGGCGCATTCACTAAATTTTTTATTTTGCGCGAGGTGGTTTTGCAGCGGGAGAAAAAAAAATTTAAAAAATTCATTCGCATTCATTTTCGCTCTCATATGCGGCAGTTTTATTAATTTACAATATATATTATTTTTTATTGGAATGGATTTATCGGGTGTTTGGAATTGGAATGGAATGGATTTATCGTGTTTCTTCAGAAAGCGATCCCTGGTCATGTGGAGGGCAAGGGGGCGACCGCCCCTTCTCCCCCTATAATGTCCGTTTCCATACTTAGAAGGTGGACACGGCCTTGCTTATCTGGTTTTAAAAATTAGCTTTTTTAAATTTATTCCATCCTAAAAAAATAAGATTAAACAATATAAAAATTTTTTTCTCGATTCACCACAAGTTAAAATATGCAATTTTTGTTTTTGTTTGTTCAACCGCGGTTTTTTTTTTAAATTACAATCCCCAGACAGCCGCGTATAAACTTTTGGCTAACCTAGCCAGTTTTTTTTTATTTTATTCTATTTTCTACTGGTTATAAGCTTCCAGTTTAAAAACATTTTGTTTCAATCTTAAGTTAAAATATAAAAAAAAATGATTCTTAGAATATAATTTTATTTAAAAAAATTTTTTTTCCTAAGATTTAAAGTTGCAGACACAAAAAATTACCAACAAAAAATTTTGTGAATGTGCTTTTTGCCGGAATATCTAAAACTTGATTTCGTGTATGTGCTTTGATATTTTCTATAGTATCGGCCTGTTTCACTAATTGCAAAACGTTCAAATAATCATTTAAAGCAGTTTTTTATCCAAATAAAACTCCTTATAATTTCCAAATTTTAGCTGGTGTTATCTTCCAGTTTGGTCTGTACCGCGGTCGAGGCTCTGCTACCTTTGCTGTTGCAGCAACCCAAGGGGACCTTTGAGCGGACCAAAATTAATCGATCAATCGATCAATTAAGGCAAAGTGAAATTTCGAAGGATCGATCAATCAATACTAAAAGGGACTGCCCAGTGGGAAAATGCTGCACCGGGACGCACCCATGTTTCCTGCCGAGGCTGACTAATCCTCTACTGTCAGGCCTGCTACTTAAAAAAATAAAAATTATTAACCTAATAAAAAAAGACAATTTTGGAGTATAGAAACATTTAGTGCTTGAATTAAGAAACGGCCTCAGTGAGCAGTCTGCAATTAGGGCTTTTATATGTGTTAACTAGAGTTCTGTCATTGACACGCCCAGCCTAAATAAAGCGTATATAAAGTAATGACCCTAATTTACTCACGCATTTTATCAGGTAGAGCTGCAATAAAAGCACACCATAATTTGAACTATATAAGTTCTGGTTAAGGTTGGCTCTGGAGGGTAAATTATAAATACTCGTTGTTAAATAAAACAGGCGTACTAGAGAGTGGTAGGGAACCGCATAAGCTGTGCTGAGATTTTAAAAAAATCTCTGTATGCTTTTAGTTTTTGTTAATAGTGTTATATAATTATAATATAGTATTTATTGCATTTTTATGTCTTTAGTTATGTATTTATTGTATTTTAAAAATGACATTTCATGCATGTGGTTCATATATTTGGTAGATGTTTCATTTATTATAAATATGTGTTTATTA
>JASAMX010017574.1:0-11936 GCA_030248175.1 Microlaimidae sp. YZB2_3
AAAATAAATTTATTTATTTATTTATTTAGAATTGTTTGCATTGGGTAAATTTTTCCACTGTAGCAAAATAGGCATAAAAATCACCCAATGGATATATTTAAAATGTCAGCAAATTTTTTATCCAAATATGCAGGAACCGCAAAATAATTTTCAACAATTTCCAAGAATTAATTTGAGAACAACTCATCTGGCAATTATCCTTTCTATAATTGTTCTTTTTTCATTAAACTATTTAACAAAAACATGCTCAGAATTTGCATTTTTAAAAGTCAAAACTTTTTTCTTGCCTAGTCAATAAGCATGGTGTTCTTTTCTGTTCTTTAACAGAAACCACTATTTTATTGTTGGTTCCTTTGGGTCAGCAGTCTTGTCTCCCAGTTACAGGACCACATTCAGAACCCTTAGTCAGTCAGTCTCCACAAAAAATATTGGTCTTCAATGTCTTGCCAAATCAGAATTTTTCACTCAATCTGTAACCCTTCATTCTGAATCTCACAAACGATGTAGCCATGCAGGCTCATGCTCAGGAAAAAAATGTGAAAGCATTAAGTATGATTCCAAAGTATCTGAACTGGAACATATTAATCGGTTCCCTGGCTACACACACTGTGTTGCGTCATGTGGTTGTGCTGGGTGCGGTTGTTTTTACTGCACTGCAGTTCGCCTTTTTTACAGAATTTTCGCCCAACCTAAAACAACTCTGTTTATGAAGTTTTTTCCTGCGTGGGATGGAAATATCAGGTTGAAATCAAAGTGGCAATTAAACTCCAGGCAAGACCTACTCAGGAACATACTTTCTTGGTGTATCCTGAAAAATCAACTTCTTTATGGAATAAGCTAAAACTTTCTCTATCAAAAGTTATCAAAAACTGTATTAAAAAGCTATCAAAAACTGTACCTCCCTTTCCCCTGCTTGGAGGTAAATTTATAACCAATGGAAAACAAACAGCGATTCTTGAAACCGCTGAAACCAGTGGTTCCAAAGTAAAATGCAGCTTCATTCTATTGTTGAAATCGAGCTGAAGCAATTAATTTTAATTGCAGATTTCCTAAAGACATGTGCATTTGTGATCCGCAAGAAAATGCAGTAATGTGTTCTTGTGATGAAACAAATCTGGAATCTCTTTTTTTAAAATCAACAACACATTTTACCCAAACAAATAGATGGAGTTTCCATATCAGGAATTGGGAAAAAACTTAATGCAAATTATGGACAAATTTCTTCATTACAATTGCAAGTTTCAATACAGAATTTTCAACCAAGGTAGAGAAAAACTTGTGTACTCTAACAGTCAAGTCATTTGCAGGCTGTTACAATTGCCTGACCGGAGCGAAAATGGAATACCAATGTGTCACAGACTTTGAGTCTGCCCTTGCCCATATTAAGTGTATATCAACACACTTTCCTTTTGATTGTCAAGCAGAGCCCAAAACTCAAATTACTGTTCTGTCATTTAATGAAGCAGTCATTGATGAAGAATGTGAAGTATCTTGTTTAGCTGGGACAACAAAGTTTCAATTAAATGAAACATTGGTGTATATAAAAGCAGACCCAAAAAATCAAGTGACAAGTTTTGTTTCTTTAAAATCAATGACTGGAGAAAACCAGGGTTTTTTTGCAGGTTTTATGGATTTTAGCTTCCTAAAATCGTTGCTACCTAGTGGTCTGCTAAGCAAAATATTATTTATTCTAATTTTTATTCTTATATTGTGTATTGCCTTACCATTAACGCCATTAATTATTATTTGTATTATATCAAACATTTTTATTTTAGATTGCCTGCACTATTTAAACACAATTATCATATAAAACAAAACTTTAAACAAGTTTAATTCAACTATAATTTTTTTCTTAAATGCAATACCGCACTGTATTACTTGCATAAAAGTTCGTTTTTTGACCAGAGAAAACTTGTTGCTCGGCAGTGTCGCAAATGCGATTTAATTTTGTATGTATCGGATTGTGATCTTGTGATACAATTGGTATTAGTCATAGCAAAACTTCTAAAGCTTTTTTTGTTATTCTTTAATATGTGTTTAATCTCGTTCTTTATAAATGTGTTTAACTGTGCTGTTGTATCTTTAAACTTAATGATGATTGAAACCACGTTTGTAGACGCTTGCTCCCCGGGTTTTTCTCCAACCGTCACATCCCCCGAGTTTGCTAAATGTATTACATTAATAATATTATTTTGTATAAGTAAAATAATATTATTGTTCTTGACCATCTACAACAGAGCGTATAAACAAACAACCTCCGCAGTGACACTAATTAGACGTGTAGTGGAATCTAATAAACGTTCTACTTTATATAAATTTTTTAATGAAATAATACATACTTATCAAATAGAAACCCAAGAACCAGAAAAATACAAAAAAATACAAAATGGATAACAATTTAAAATCAAATACAAACTTTTTGAAAGGTTAAAATCACAACTAAGTTTTTCAATCAACTTATAATAAAAAAAAAAACAGAAAAAAGGTGGGAAAAAATTTAGAAGCTATTAATTAATCTTTTAAATTTGTTTGATAAAACTATTTAACGAATTGGCTAATACAATCTAGCGAGGCAAAGAACTCCATGCCTTTACAATAGGGTTGCTAAAAAAGTGTTTATTTATAAAAAGCGTTTTTGGCATTTTTAGTTTTAAACCATTACTTTGAGTGCATGCATCTTCGTTTATTTAAAAAATTTTTGTAAAATTTATATTAAATAAACCATTTAAAAGCTTATAGCAACATATAAGGTCAGTTCTCAATTGTTTTTTTTCAAGCATTTGCAGACCTAATTCGGCTAGTCTCATTTTATATGAAACTGGTGAAAATAAGCATCTTAGGTAAAGCCGTTTTGTGAAAACTTTCTGAGCTCTTTTGACACATATAACATCTTTTTGCAAGTAAGGGGACCCTACGTAAGATTCAAACTCCACAAAAGGCAGGATTTAGGCTTTATAAGCCCTTAATAAAACGTTCTTATCTTTTGTATGAAATGCACAAAACAAAAAAAACAAACTCTATTTAAAGCTTTGGCTGCAATTTCAGCGCAATGTCTTAAAAATTTTAGATCTTTTGTGATTTGAATGCCAAAAACTTTTACATATGATGCTGAATTAATTACAATATTATTTAGTTTATGATCTGAAGGTTAATTATTAGTTCCTAGTGAGACGACTTTGAACTTTTAAATAAAAATTGTTAACTGCCTATCAGAGGCCCATTTATTTTTTATTTAGTTATTTATCTATTTATTTATTTTAAACCTTTATTTAAACATACTTTTGTTATCAAAGGAAGCAAAATTATTTAGATAAATATAATATACTAGAAAAAAATACTATATAATGTATTTCACAGTAATAAAATAAAATAAAAACACATTATAAGTATAATATTAGTCGTTAAATAAAAGAAGAGAAAAAAAATAATTTGAGTCCTTTGAAATCTAAAAAATATGTTTATAAAAAAGGGAAGGAAGGAACAGAGCCATAAGGCTTCTAAATACGCCCGTCAAACTTTGTAAAACCGTAAAAACTAATATGTTTTAGTTTGTTTAAAAAATCCTTGAGCGTTTTAGCGCTAACGATTGAGGAAGTATCTATTCGATTGAGGAAGCTTCTATTGATTGAGGAAGTATTTTCGAAAACCTTGAAACTCTAAGAGGAAATGAGTGATAAAAGATATTGTTTTTAGCCATAAATACCAATAATTTTTTGTTATGATCATTTTTGCCTACATAAGTTCCCCATTTAAAAAAGGTATTAAATGATAAATCGGTTAAATTGTTTAAAATTGAATACCATAGTTTTAAATCAAAGTAAATTCTTCTTTCTTCTAACGATTTAAGATTCAAAATTTCCAGTCTTTTTATATAATCACAAGAACGGTCAAAACCACTTTTAGCAAATAAACGTCTTGTACAATTTCTTTGCACATCTTCAATGATATCAATATCTTTACACATATTTGGTGACCATACTGGGGTATTGTTTTCGAGAATAGGCCTTATAAACGATTTATACACTGTTAGAAGGGCTTTTTGGTGGCTTGTTTTAAAACACTTAAAAATTATGTTTATGATTTTAAAGGCTTTTTTAGCTATTGCATGGCAATGTTCAGTGGGTTTAAACGTTTTTGATACAGAAATTCCAAGATCACGCACCGTTTCACTAATTTCTAAAGGTTTACCTTCCATAAAAACTTGCATTTGAGGATTATTGAAACCCATATGAACGACGCAGCACTTATGAAAAGCAATCTCAAGTTGCCATTTACTTGCCCAGTTAACAAGCTTGTTTAAAAAATTCTGTAATTCAAAATTATTTTCTGTCTTTGAGTGAATTTGATACAGCTTTACATTGTCAGCAAAAAGTTTCCAACTAATTTTATGAATTTCAGAAGGAAGATCGATAATAAAAATCAAAAATAACAAGGGTCCCAGATCCTTGAGGATCCTTGAGGAACACCAGAGCAAACTTTTGTAAAGTTTGAAGAACTTTGATTTATCACTGCTTTTTGTTTTCTATTTAGTAAAAAAGCTGATATCTAAAGATAAAGATCTCCTTGTATGCCATAAGCACAATGTTTTGACAGTAATTTAGCGTGTGACACTGAATCAAACGCTTTGCTAAAATCGATGTAAACTGTATCAATTATTTTATTGGTTTCAAGTGATTTATTCCAGTCGGCAAATTAAAAACAATCTCAGGACAAAAATTAATGTTTGAAATATTATTACCTTTACACAAAAACTCAATGCTGTTATGGTCACTGTTAAAAAGTGGTTCTGAAACAAAAACGTTTGAAACATGTGTGTCATCGTTACAAAACAGTAAATCTAAAAAGTTTTTTCCGCGCGTAGCCTTATTACAAAGTTGCGTAAAAGACTCTTCAGTTAAAGTTAAAGCTAGGTTTCTAGAAACTACATTTTCAGGTATTGAATTTTCCCAAAATTTACTGGGAATATTGAAATCACTGACATAAAACTGACATTACAAAGATCACGTAAAACATCACAAAACAAATTTGTGATATCATGTGACACGTTAGGGGGTCCATAAAAACAAATTATTCTTGATTTACAATTTCCTATAATATCAACTGCAACTAACTCTAAAGAATTATATTTTAAATCAATTTCAACAATACGTGATTTAATTTTGTGTTTCGCAAGAACAACGACTCCGCCACCAGTCTGGTTTTTTCTATCATATCTATAAACTCGATATCTATTATTTCCATTAATTATTGCGTTAGTAACATCATTTTTTAACCAAGTTTCGGAAAATGCTAAGATACTGTAGTTATTTTGTAAAAGTAAATGGTCAAGCATATTGCGATTTTCGGACCCATATAAACTTCGTACATTAGAATATATACATTTAAGATAATTAAAACTGTTAATTTCTATTTTATTGTTTGGTTGCGTGATAAAGTTACCAAACGAGTCGGTTTTTGAATTGGCTAAATTACGCACATTCTCTCCCTTTATGAGTTTAAATGGTCCAACTCACTAGCCGGAGCTACTTCTACCCATTTTCCAGACTTTAGATTACACTCGAATTTGGCATAATAATAGTTACCCTTATTGTTCTGTTTTACTGACACGCTTACGTTTTTATCACCATTTGCTGCAAGCTTAGAATTTTCGGCAAATGCCTTTTTGCGCATCAATGAATAAATCTTAAGGTTTTTTCTTTCATTGAAAGGTATCGATGCGCGTAAGAACAGTCCACGTTCTCGCAACTGAGAAGCAGGGTTCTGAAAAGCATAACTGTAAGCTTCCAAAAGATTTCTGGCATGAATGTAGCCTTGACCGGAGTAGTTTACCATGGTAATTTCATTAAACGGTATCGAAGACTTTCAGTGTCATGCGATCTGAATCGGCCAAGTCTTTCAGCAGTCATTACATTTTTAAAATGGTCTTCCATGTCGGCTTTGATAAAAAAGTTCTTAACGGTAGTCAGTAAGGTGTTTACAAACCGATTTTTTTCCAACTAAAAAAAATTTACATTTGTCAAAAGCAACACTAAGCTGCCATATAGATGGCAAGTGATTTATGAAATTTAAGAAAAGAAGGGGTCCCAAAACGCTACCTTGAGGGACACCGCTAACCACGGGAGTAAATTTGAAAATAAATTTATTAAGAATAATTTTTTGCAATAGAATAAAGTGTTACTTTTAGCCTTGTTGACCACAAAGTGTTATAGATTTTTTAAAATTTTATTTGGAAGAGCATTTTTTATTTACCATTTTTGAGGCTTAATTTAAATTTTTGGAGAGAATAATTATTAGTGGTGAAAAAGTAAAATATGAATGATTGGCAGACCTTTTAACAATTGTGCCCCAGAATAAATGGTAATAATGGATAATGAATAATGGATAATGAATAATAATGGTTGTAGTGAGGTACCCCACCCTGAGATAGTGATATACATGTTTCACCAAATTGAAACAATGAAGCTTGGGGAAATTGGGGATGGGGTAAAGAATGCTTCTATACAGATTTTGGGCCACGTCAGTTTTTTTTAATGAGAAACCTTAAATTTGTTGGAAATTTTATGATAGAGAGCCTATGCCCCACTACCACCCCTTTTACAAACCCAGGCAAAAAGGGGAGGGGTTGGCATAAGGGGTGCTGCTCCACCCCAAACCAGTGTAAAACAATTTCTTTATTGAAGCAACCATAAATTTACTGAGATTTTAAAATTGGGAAATACCCACCCTCTACTCTATCCCTCCCCCCACCGCCAAATAGTCTTTGTTTAATTTTTTTTAAAATTTTTTGGGTAGAGGAGGGGGTGAGTAGCAATTGCTAAAATGGAAGTTGCCACTTTGAACAAAGGGACCTTAATTTTATTGTGAATTTTAACAGAAAAATTCCAGCCCCTTACTATAACATTATCCTATCATATATAATAAAACTGGGCCCCATTACGGGTTTCAATATGTGACCCCCGATTTGACCAAGTTCATTCACACTTAGGTTACAAAAGAAAGGTTAGCTTTTTAGAAACCCCCCTGCCTGATTAGGCAATTTCCTACAAGGGTATTATAAAAACAGTGTTATAATTGAGAACTTTAAAATAAAAGATTATTAAAGTGCAAAAATAACTTACAACCTCCAAAATCCACTAACCCCCTGTCGTATGTTCCTCCAGATTAATAAAACTGTTCCCTTTGTGGTCTCTGGTTCTGTTTCTGGAGTTTTCCACGTCTGAACTGGCAGATTTTTTTAGATTTTTAACGACCTTTTTGTCTGGCTGGCTTAGTGAGGGTAATGGCGTCACGTTCAGTTCCTTGTAGAGTACTGACAGGGCCAGGTTACCTGGGGTCAGGGTGACTCTTAGTGTTTACTTTTTGAATTATGTATTACAATATTTTAACGTTTGAATTGTTTTAATGAGGAAATTAGTAATTATGTTTTAATCTCGTATTAATAAGCACATTTTTGAGTCAACAATTTTAAACAACATTTTATTTTCAAATACCAACACTCTATATTTATATATATATATATATATATATATATATATATATATATATTGATTTTTAACTGTTACTTATTTTGCAAGGATGATAACTTAATTTATAAGCAGATACAAATAAAAAGTGGATGCGCGTTTAGCCTTATATTTGATAATATACACCTTAATTAAAATACTTACAAAAGCAGAACCACTTTCCCTTTATTGTTTTGAGGTGCTTAAATCCTATTAATTTCCCAGGTAAGAGAATTGGCCCATGGCCAATAGTTGTCATCAATATGTTCAGTCTTTTAGTGCCAAAGGATCCGGCGACCTCAGGTGGGATTGCCTTTAGATTTTGAGCAGTTTATTAATTTAGATTGCTTTAAAAATCGAATTACTTATTAACAAGTCTCTGGTAATGCTCTAAAGGGGCTCCCCTGCAACGATAAGAAACCTTATTGGTTTTGTTTCAGAGGCACAATAAAGGTCCCGCAATCTATTTAGGCTAACGCAATATTAAAGGACCGCCTAAAATTTAAATATTTCTAATGTACTCATTAAATACAATATAATTTTAAAAGTACTATAACAAAAATTATTATTTATCTTTTTACTGCTTCTTTTTAGTCTTTTCTTCTGGCACATTTTCCTAATTCTCTACCATTAACTTGCCGCCATAAGATAACCACAAGAATTAAATTTATGCTGGAAATTTTAAATATTTTCCTCCGCCACCACTTCACAAAATCCAAGGCCGCTCATTGGCTTATTTGCAGTAACATGGGTGGGAGCAGACAGGGGGGAGCTATGCCCCTTTGGATTTTTATAGCCTGTAACATGCCGCCCAAAATACAAGCACGCCTGTGTTCGATAATATTTTTGCCCACCATAATAAAACCCCCCGCCAGCAACTTCCTTATTGATGAGGACCATTATATTTTCGCTCCCCCCTGGCGATTTCCTCATAGACACTAGCCATGATATTTTCGCACCCCTCTAATATTCATAGGGAGCAAATCCCTCATGGCTGATTGTTTATCAAGAATTTGCCCCCCCCTTTCTTTATTAAATGCATTGAAAATATTTATAAAACAGTTTAGTTTGAGCACAAATATCAAGCTATTATAACTAAAATATTATATGTATAGTGTTGTAAAGGATCATAGGGGAGAACCTTGCTGATGAGTCGCGCTCTCTTTTGGCCTTGTATATAGTCTATGCAAGTTTAAAGCGACGAAATAGGCTATAATAATAATTTGCTATAAATGTTAATTCAAAAATATACAATGTACAATGTAATTATACAATGTAATTATTACTTTGTTTTAATAGTACATAATTTTACAAACATTCTTGGCAAATTATTATTTGTTATATTTGTATACTAATAGCTATGATCGGAATGGTTTCTAACATTTTACTTATAATGAACCATTTATATTTTATTTTATTAAATAACATTATCTAATTTTATATATCTAAAGATTACTCTCTATCACTTATATATATATATATAATCTCTTAATCAATTTGTACATTTCTTTAATAACAAATTATCTTATCACATATATAATATTAATAACATAAAATTAAATTTAGTTAAAAACTAAAGTATTGCAAAAATTACAACATATAATCACATCTACATACATTTAAATATAACTAAAAATCTTCATCAAGTATATTAATCACCTAAAAATCTCCTGCTTTTATTTCTTTCTTCGTATAACATGCATTTCATAATCTTGGTCTCCCTCTATATTATTAAATTATAATATCAACTAAAGCAATGCATAATCAATATCATTAATCATTATTACCAGTATTATATTTTTATATCTACCTTTTCCTTTTACATTCATAACTTCTTATTCATTTCTTTATAACAACTTATAAAATAATTTTGTACCTTATCTAAAGTTTAGCATTTAAAATATTGCATATAATAAGCATACATATTTATATAGTAATGTGTGGGTATGTATATATATTGTCACAACTCCCGCTGTGTTAATGTTTCAGAAATATGACGTCTTATAAATACGAGGTGTAATGTAACACTGTCGAGCGATGGTGTAACGCAGCACGTCAGTCAATGAGGTACTGAGGCTGGAGATTACAGGTTCAAGTCCTGTATCGCTCATTTTTCAGCCAAAAAAGCTAAAAACAGCAAATTGTTTCACAATCTTTCTGTCAAAAACTCGATTTATTCGGCCTCATATTTCTGGACGTTACATTTGGTGAGCGATACACGTCCATTGGTACACCACATATGTGCCCTTGCCCGCCTTGCCGTGAGCGGAAGGTTGAAACTAGGGTTAGCTCTAAGGAGCAGGGCGTGGACTAGTGGTGGACGTGTGGCTCGGACCTTATATGGTTGTCAGATTGGAAGGCTGCGCGCTTCAATCTTGGTGGGAAGGTGTCACAACTCCCGCTGTGTTAATGTTTCAGAAATATGACGTCTTATAAATATGAGTTGTAATGTAACACTGTCGAGCGATGGTGTAACGCAGCACGTCAGTCAATGAAGTACTGAGGCTGGAGATTACAGGTTCAAGTCCTGTATCGCTCATTTTTCAGCCAAAAAAGCTAAAAACAGCAAATTGTTTCGCAATCTTTCTGTCAAAAACTCGATTTATTCGGCCTCATATTTCTGGACGTTACAATATGTATGTATGTGTATGTATGTGTATGTATTTATATGTATATACGTATGCATGTGTGTGTATGTATGTATATACACAAAATATTCTAGTTTGGTGGTTATGTATTTGTGTGTGTATACACATATTATTGTGGGTATTAGCAACATCCAATTATAGCATATTCTTTTTACTATATAAGGTTATATATATCAAGAATATTAATAAATCTAACCATATTCATTTAAATATATTATTACACACACTGGCGTAAACACATATGTAATCTAAGTACAATCACATATTTAATATATAAAATAATTAATTGATTAACATAGTCTGTATTAATATGTAGATTACTGTTATTTATAGCTTGTAATGTGTTCGTGACAAATAAGCATTACAAGTTTTTATGGGATTTTGTTTATTTATTTGTTTGCCAGAAAGTATTACAACTGCATTTCAAAATCCTATAAAATACACTAATTATAAATTGCCCTAATTCAAAGCCATCAAAAGCAATAATAACAAGAAACAAATATGTATATTTGATTTATTTGTCCTAATATTGTATTTTTTCTTGTTAAAACTTTTAAACTGTCTTTTTTTTAATGCAAAAATTTAAAATGTTTTAACTATTGTTAAACTATTCGTGTTAAATTAAATATATTTGCGTTTTTATAATTTCCCTTTACTGAACCAGAGTTTGATTTTTGTTGGCCATATTATTGTTCTGTCCTTTTTGAGCCTAAGGCAGAATATATAAAGCAATGCACATTATAAATTTTAAGTGCATTGACTAAATCTATTACCATCCGTTTGTTCAAGTATAAATACATGGTTGTTGTTGTCTTTTTCATTTAAAACATCAAAAATGGAATATGGTATGTTTGAGCCCAGTTTAATATATCATGCTAACCAAACCATATCCAAACCATTTGTTCTTGACGACTATCATAGAATTAAGTCCTTAGCCTCTGTTCACTTCAAATTTAGCAATTATTATATGCCAAGCTGGTAAGCAAGTAGAACAACAAGAACTTTTGTACAACCATACGTACAAAGCGAGGTGTTGAAATCAGAATGCTGGTACTTGCTAAGTAGAAGAGCATAGCCAAATCTGATAAATCAAAAGAACCAAATATAATCCTGTGATCCATCCAACCCGACAACTCTTGTCGTTTTGTGGGTAAATTTTATACACCTCTTGACTCACACTCGTCAGTAAAATAATCAGGAGGATAACAAGTACCAGAAGCTAAATATATAGTCTCTCAAATCATGCTCATTAGCTTTAACTATTAAAAGGGAAGTTTCTCCCAGCTTTTAAATGAATATTTTAAAATTTATTTAATCTTGAACTATGTTTTAGTTATTTTTGTGACTAATTTCAATAGTTTTTTTAATTTTTTTCAAAAAAATAGTTTACAAAAACTTTTTCAATATTACTACATTAGAATATTTAGCATTACTCTTTTAAAAAATAACACACAAAAATAAGATAGCTTCAGGGTTCCTGAGTTTTTTTTCAACCACCCAATATCATGCGCCGTATCTCTGGTCATTTAAAGAAGACAGTGATCTGGCCGGTGCTCAGCTCCTTAAATGAATGATTTTAAGCCTATTTAAGCTTAAAAACATTTCAAATAACTTTATATGGAATCTTAAAACTATTTTTATTGTTTTGAAAAAAAAAATTCAGTTCACAAAAAATTTTCACAAAATATTTTTTGGTATCACTCTTTAATTAATTATTTAAAAATGGAATTAATACAAAAATAGGGCTCCAGAGTCCAGGGGTTGCTTCAATTTAAAGCTTCTAAAA
>JASAMX010017578.1:0-10974 GCA_030248175.1 Microlaimidae sp. YZB2_3
CAGACGATTAGACGATTTATATACAACCCTTAGACTAACCTGAGGTAAAACAGAATTAAATAATTTTCTAAGTTTCTTACTAAGACTTAGTGAGTTAATGACAAGATAAGGTAAAACAATAACTACTGGTTTTTTCTCAACAGATAAAACTAAAGACTTTTTATTACTAAATATTTTAAACAAAAACCTCCTAATACAAGAATCAATAAGATACAAAGGGTAGCCATTCTTTATTAAAAATTGCTTTAAAACTTGTAACTCAGAATGAAACTTAACATAAGAACTGCATAACATAAAAGACCTGTGCAACAAAGTTAAAACAAGACCGATTTTGAAACTCATAGGAATAAAACTGTGAAAGTTTAAATACACACTACTAAAACTTGGTTTCCTAGAAACTGAAGTGCTGAAACCATTGTTTTTCTTAGAAACAGGTTAAAACGAAAAACGAGAAACAGGTTAAAAAGGTTAAAACACCATTATGCTCATTCTCAGTAGTGAACTCAATAGACTTATGTTGCAAATTTAGATACTCAAGGAACTTAGGCACGTGTGATTTTGATTTAAATATGATAAAACAGTCATCTACATAACGACGGTAAAAAAGAGGCTTGAAATCTGACAGACAATTATCCAACCATTTTTTTTTCATGATAAGACAGAAAAATGTTGGCTAAAACTGGTCCTAAAGGGGATCCCATGGCCACACCATCTGTTTGTTGATAAATATTTGATCCAAAAAGAAATTGTTTTGAACAGCCAGCTGTATAAAAGATAGAAGGTCATTTTTACAGGTAAAACCACTAGGACTATTTCCTATTTCAAACAAACTATCTGCACAAATTTTTTACAGTTTCTGTTAATGGAATGTTGGTAAAAAGGGATTTGATGTCAAAACTGGCCATGAAAACTTCATTAGATAAAACGTCCAAATTTCCTATTTCTTTTGCAAATGAAAATGAATCTTTGATAGATATATTATATAGATAACAAAAGATATTATATAGATAACAAATATATTAGAACAACAAGTTAATTTGGTATGTTTTGTGGTAATTTTTTAAATCCACCACTCCTTTTTTTGTCCGTTTGAAACGAAAGTAAGTTACAAAAATTTTTTATAACTTTAGAAAGTCTCGAGATAAGATAGGTATTTAAATTACTCTTTTTTTTAGCGATACTGGAAAAATTGTGACAAAAAATTATTTGTTTGCGCTCTTATAACTTTAACGCAACGCGATCAATATGCAAATATCTCGCGTTAAGGTCCTTGTATGTATTTTTGGCTACCTCTTGAAAAAAATTTTTTTCAAAAATTTTGGGGGGGGGGGGGTTAGCCCCAAAACCCTCAAAATTTAGGGTCAATATTTTTTTGGCCAAATTTCTAACTTTTTACTATAAAATAGGTCCTTATACGTCTGAAATTTTTTTTGCAGATTGCCCATACTTTCGTGAGCTCAAAAGTATATAATTCGTTAGGGGTAACCTACCTGTACAAGTACCCGAAGAGGTTAAAGGGGCTCAATTTTACGATTTATGCTAAAAATCTTTGTATGGGGGGGCAGATAGTGCATATTTTGGCATCATGCTCAAAAACTCGATTCACTCATTAGTTACCATTTTTACAATTTACAATGTATCACCTAAACATTTTTGGGGGTACATTATAGGTTGTAAAAATGATAATCATTGATTGAATCCAATTGAAATTTATATTTTTGAAATCAGCGTGTCGAGAGCTTTGATATGAGTACAAACAAGACAGTATTACATTAAATATATAAAAATGACCCCTAAAAATTTTTGGGGGTACATTGTGGGTTGTAAAAATGGTAACCATTGAGTGAATCGAATTAAAAATAATTTTTTGTCATCAACTTGTCGAGAGCTTTGATATGAATGAGTACAAACATGACGGTATTATAATAAAATCACCTCTTAAGAATTTTAGGGGGTACATTGATGGGTACAAAATTGGGTAACCACTAAACAAAATTTAAAAAACTATATATTTTTGAAATCAGTGCGTCCAGACTATGAGTATGTTATTGCTATGAGTATGTCGAAATTATGAGACAGTTTCATATGAGTATAAACTCGTCACTTAAAATGAAAAAATGGCAAAATTACCATTTTTCAAATTTGGGGGTATTTGGGGGTATGTAACCGGGTAACCATAAAAAATTTTAGCCTAAAATTAATATTTTTGAAATCAGCACGCATTGAGTTTTCAAACAAATATAAACACGGTTTATAAATAATAAAAACAAAAAAAATCACCCCTTACTAATTTTGGGGGTACAAAGGGGTCTTTATTTTGGTTACCCGACCATTTTGAGCAACTTTTATTATTATTTTTTGATATCAGCACGCCAAGAGATTTAAAATAATATATTACTCGCCTATGTAGAGGGGCTGTGTTAAAAGTTTTATTTTAGGGGTCAGCCATTGCAGTGCCTTAGGGCATCAAAAATTTTTTAGAAACTATCACCAAAATGTAGAGCTTAAAATTCCGCATAAATACCCCCGGTCTCAAACTTGTGGCTTAAACAGTTTTTGAGCATGATGCCAAAATATGCACGATCTGCCCCCCCCCCATACAAATATTTTTAGCAAAAATCGTAAAATTGACCCCCTTTAACTTCTCGGAGTACCCGACCATAGGTGGGCAGGGAAAGGATTATACCTCCCCCAAAATTTCGGATTTTGCTGATACCCCCCCCCCCCCCCCCCTAAATTTGGGGTACCCAGGGACACCCTCCCCCAAAAAAATTCGCCTCCCGGAGAAAAATTTTTAAGCGTTATAAAAAGACTTAAAAAATTTTTCGCGCTTCGCGCGGAGTGTTTATTACCTTGTTTATGTCATATGCTTCATTATTTTCCTATTATTCAATAAAAATAAGTCTATAAAACAAAGAAAAAAATTTTTACAAACAATTTGATACATTAAAATTTTCGATTTCCAAAACATTACAGCTGAAAAATGAGTACATTGAATTACAGCTGAGCAATTCAAAGTACCAGAAAATGTTTTTAAAATTACTTCCAACCTTTAAATTTTTAATACCACTATATATCAAATCTAAATGATTGGTCCAGTGTGGTCATATCAAGATTAAAAAACAAAGTAACACAAATTTGGAAGTGGAGACTTTATAAATAATGGGACGCTGGGCGAAGCGCAAGAAAATTTTTTAAAAAATGGTTGTTCTGGACCCCCCAAATTTTTATCCTTGGCGACCCAAAAGGGGGGTTTAACCCCAAATTTTTCCCTTTGCCGACCTAAAAAGGGGGTCTAGACATACATGGGCACGGGGGGGGGGTTAACCCCCCCAAATTCTGAGAAGTGGGGTTTAACCCCCCCCACTCAGAAGTGGGGGGGAGAAAAAGTTAACCCCCCCCCCAATTTTGGAAAAATGAAGAAAAAAAATGTCTTTAAAATGACTTCTAACTGCCTCCAAACTTAAGTTGTGAGGTCAAAATGAATGTTTTAAGCAATAAAAAGCTTAAAAATGCAATAAAAAGGGCTTTTGACCTAAAATTAGTGTTTTTAACCTATTTTTCCTTCAAAATCGAAAAACGATATGGGTAAAATGCACTCCAGAAAAAAACGATATGGGTATTTTGCGTTTCTCGGATTTTAACCCCCCCCCCCAATTTGGGGTTTAACCCCCCCCCCCCCACTCCGGACCAACTTGCCCATGTATGGGTCTAGACCATACATGGGCAAGTTGGTCCGGAGTGGGGGGGGGTTAAACCCCAAATTAGGGGGGGGGGGTTAAAATCCGAGAAACGCAAAATACCCATATCGTTTTTTTTTTCTGGAGTGCATTTTACCAATATTGTTTTTCGAATTTGAAGGAAAAATGGGTAAAAAACGCTAATTTTAGGTCGAAAAGCCCTTTTTATAGCATTTTTGAGCTTTTTATTGCTTAAAACATTCATTTTGACCTCAAAACTCAAGTTTGAGGGGGGCAGTTAGAAGTCATTTTAAATACATTTTTTCTTGATTTTTCCGAAATTGGGGGGATTAACTTTTTCCCCCCCTTCTAAGTGGTGGAGGGGGTTAAACCCCCCTTCTCAGAAGTTGGGGGGGTTAATCCCCCAACCCCCCTCCCCCCCCCGTGCCCATGTATGGTCTAGACCTCCCCTGGCTACGCCCATGCATGTAATAATCTTTAATTAAATATAAGATTATGAATTAAAAAGTTTGTAATACTTGACTTTATAATCAAGACAATAATATTAATATTATATTATTACGTTATTATTAAAAGAATTAAAAAATAAAATTTATAAGTTCCAATAAGGTATTATTTTAATTTTACAGAGTTTTAAAGCATTTATAAGTTTGTTTTACGTTTTTTTACGCGTTTTAAAGGAGCACTGTCACAAATCAAAATCCTATATCGCCCAACCCGGACTGCTTCTTTAATACTGAACCAATCGAGCTGAATTTTAAAAATGTTGTAGCCTTGTAGTGGAGCACTCCAAATCCCAAATTTAAGTTAGTTAGGTTTGGTATTAAAAGAGCAGTCCGTTTCGGGCGATATAGGAATTTGATTTGTGACAGTGCTCCTTTAAGCCCATTTTAAGGCAGCGCGGAAATATTAGGTACACCTCCCCCTCAAAATTTGAGTCTTGCCGGACACCCCCCTTAAAATTTGACCCCCCCCCGCTTATCCCCCCAAATCCGAGAGTCTGCCCACCTATGTACCCGACCCAGGTAGGTTACCCCTAACAAATTATATATTGTTGAGCTCAGGAAAGTATGGACAATCTGCACAAAAATTTTCAGATGTAAGGACCCATATGGTAAAAAGTTAAAAATTTGGCTGAAAAAATTGACGCTAAATTTCGAGGGTTTTGGCGATAACCTCCAGAATTTTTGAAAAAAAAAATTTTAAGGAGGTAGCAAAAAACTACAAGGACCTTAACGCGAGATATTTGCATATTGATCGCCGCACGTTCAAAAGTTATAAGAGCGCAAACAAAAATTTTTCTGGTAAAATTTTTCCAGTATCGCTAAAAAAAACAGAGTAGTTTAACCTCTCTTAAGCTTCAAGAGCGAGGGAGGCCCCTGGATTTTTTCCAGGAGAGGGGGTCTGAAATTGTGGCTCTAGGGGGGGACTGGGGGAGGGTGGACTCCCTTGTACTCCCTCCATAGGTGAGGAGAGTGTTGGGGGGTTATACCCCCGAAGATTCCAAATACTGCCGAAACCCTCCTATTGGGGGTACCCTAGACCCCCCTAAAATTTAGGGAGTCCCAGTAATAAAAACGCTAAAAAATTGGTATTTGAGATCATACATGGACCGGTAAGCTAAGGGGTGGCTACCCCGCGTAATAGGCCCTTTGAAAGGTAGAAGGAAGATCCAGGGGGTCCATAACTTCGTACTGCCCCCCTAGCTTTTTAAAGAGGTCGACCCAGGGTAGGCAAATTTGAAATCACGAAGGGGGTAAGGAGGGGTCTGGTTCCAAACAAAGTTATTTTAAATCACATCAATATAAGTTTTTTTAGCGCTAAAACAGAATTTTATACACCAAAATAGGCTTTTTTATATAAAACGCGTACAAAAATACTGTTTTTCACTACAATGACGCGTTTTTGAAAGTAAATTTTGACCTTCATCAGGGCCGTAGCCAGGATTTGAATTGAGGGGGGGATTTTTTGGAAGGTGGTTTATAGGGGCCCACAAGGGGGGTCAGGGGGGCGGGAGCCCCCCAGCGGGGTCAAGGGGCAGAGCCCCTTGTGAGGGGGGTCCGGGGGGTAGAATGCCCCCCGGGGTGGAAAATTTTTTAATTTTAAGCTTTTAAAAGGCATCAGGAAACATAAATTTAAGTACTGAATCTTTATTTATTTTCAGTTCTTTTTTTAAATAAATACAACAAAATAAAATAGTTTTAGGTATTTTATTACTATTTTAATAAAAAAAAAAAACGTTTTCTAAAAATAAAAAATCTTTATTTAATTTAAGTTTTTATAGTAAATGCTTCAGTTATTAATATCCAAAATTTGCTCTTCTTTTTGTGCTTGTTGCGAATTCCTTTACAATTTCTTCCACTGGGACCGGAACATCACGGTGAACAGACAGGCAGGCAAGGGCGGTAAACCTTTCCTGGGTCATGCAAGATCTTAAGTTTTAATTCGGCGCATAGCAGAAAAGGAGCGCTCTCCAGTTGCGGTTGTTATTGGAAGAGTGGCGAATACAATATTTTTAAACTCACTGCACTAATGTTTTGAATTATAAATAATTCCTTTTTTATAAATAAGAGTTTTATGAACCTAAATCACTTTAAATAATGCATTTTAGATAGCTTTAATACATTACAGAGTGATTTGGAAAAAAAATTTTTTTTTCTAAATTTTTAAAAAAACCAAAGGGGGGACCCTTACGAAATTTTTTGCCTTCCCAGAATTTGAGGGGGGGATTAATCCCCCCAATCCCCCCCTGGCTACGGACTTGTTCATTTATACTCAAAATTTGGCTTTGAAGGTGGGGGAGGAAGGGGTGGAATGAGAATTCCAGAGGGAGGTAGGGTGTCAAAATAAAAAAAAAATTTCGGGAGATTTTTTTCGGGAAATTTTTGGCTAGATTTTTTCTAGGAGGACGGGTCCAAAATTTCGAGCCTAGGGAGATGGACGATGGACCCCAATCTACCCTTCCCCTCCATGCTCATGTATGTTTGATGTATAACCCTAAAAAAATTTTGGCAATTCCCTTTCCTCCCCCCAAATTTCAGTGATCGGGTATACCCACCTAAATCCGGGAGGCTTCCCACCTATCAGCCATATTCATAAACCGTTGAGGCCTCGCCCGGTCTGCGATGTACATTTTCCGGACAATAGACTGAGTGGTTTTTGACTTTTTCTTTAAAAACATATTAAACAAAACGACTTGTACTGCTTAAAACTAATGTAGATTAAATTCTGTTAATAAATATCAGATTACTTGTAAAATGGGTTAACTTTTATAGAAATTTTTAGTTTCAATTAACTTAAGCTTGCATTTAACAAAAGCAAAAAACTTGCCAGTCTATTCTCTTGAGATTTGCATGACACGCCCGGGGCAAGCTCGCCGTTTTATGAATAAGGCTGCATGCCTTCACAGACCTGTGCACGGTCTGAAAATGCCCCCCCCTTTATTGGAGGATTTTCCCACTCCCGTTTTATTGCCCCCCCCCCCGCCAAAAAATGAAAAAGTACCCTAAAAATATGACGCCATTTTTGACCTATGATGACGCCATCATCGCGAATTTTTTGCAGTTTTTAGCCTATTTCAATGTATTTTAAGCCATTTTAGACCTATTTTTACCTTATTTCCGCTTTTTTTGTCCCTTTTTTCCCTTTCTCTCTTCTTTTTTTCTCTTTTTTTTCTCCTTTTTTCTTCTTTTTCTTTCCCTCCCCCTCGGCCCCCCCCCCCGTTTTAGTGCCCCCCCGTTTCAAAAAAGTTGCCCCCCCCCGTGCCCTCCCCATTTCGGAATTGCCCCCCCCATTATAACCCCGGGGGGCAGTGCACAGGTCTGCCTTCACTTCAACCATAATAATATTATATTAATTTTCGCGTTACGGCTTAATATTTTCAGCAAGATGGCAAGTGGTTCCCAAACTGTTTGTATCAAAGAAGCAAACTTAAAAGCTTCAAATCAGCCGCCTGACAATGTAGAAGAACAAGATTCATCTTTTGTACAAACCCAAGTAACAAAATGGTTTTAGATGTTTCGACTTTACTTAAAAATACGAAGTTTATTTTTCGACAAAAAAAGTAACAAAATAATGTTTTTCAGCTCCAATGTTTCGTAAATTTTAATTTGTGTTAAACTTAAGTTGCAGGTGTCATCAGTATTCTATGCAAAACTTTCCGGGGTTTTCAAAAATCAAATTATTATACTATTAATCTTTTTAAATTTTCATTGATTTTTAGCTCGTCAAGCAAAACTCGGTTTTAACAAACCATGTATTAATTTTTTAATCCAAATATTAAAATTTTCATTTAAACATAAAGAATTTTTTTAATTTTTTAATAGAGAATCACGACGGTTAATTCAATGTACACAAAGGTCTCAAGAACAATTGAAAATAATTTGTATAAGACCGGTAAAAAATGAGGAGGAAAAAGTATTTACAACCAGCTGTTTTTTTTTTAAATAAATTGTTTTATGTTTAATTCTTATTTTCGTGTATTATGATCTTGTTTTAACCAAAGTCGTATACAAATTATTTTTAAATATTCTCAAGACCTGTGTGTACATTAAATTAACTGTCGTGATTCTCCATAAAACTGTTTTATGATGGGGGGTAGTTAAGGCATTTTTTGCAAAGTTTGTAGCTAGTAAGTAAGGTTTTTCAGCTTTTCCTGCCCAAAACAAAAAAAAAAACATTAAAAGTTAGAATTCAGCTTCAACTGATGCTAAAAAAATTTTCGGACTCACTTTTTTATATAATGAAAAACAAACAACCTTTTTCCGATTTTAAAGCCATAATAACCTCTAAATTTTCAAAATCCTTAAGACAAAAAAAAAAGATTTTGTATCAATGGCGTGCCCAGGAGGGGGGCTCCCGCCCCCCCCCCAAATCCGGCGAAGCCGGATTTTTTCGTAAGGGGGGACCCTTACTTTTTTTGAATTTTGGGAGAGAAAATTTTTTTCTTTAATATTAATTAATACAGAAACTTTCCTGATGCCTTCTAAAAGCATATTAATAGTCAACGCGGGTTGTTTAATTTGATAGTTTATCTTAGTTTTTCGATTTCAAATCAATTATGCCGTTCAATAATTAAGGCATACATATTAAATCAAACTACTATAAACACTATTTCCCTTTATTAACGTTTTAAACACATGTTTTAAACCTAAAAGGATAAAAAACCTTTAATTTTGTAATAAACATCATCTGGAATTAAAATTTCTAGTGTATTTTAGCGCCTCAAATTAAAAATCTTTCCCTGGAGTGCATTCTGCCCTTGAAAGAGCTCTGCCCCTTGACCCCGCTTGGGGGTTCTTGCGCCACAGACCCCCGAAATGAAATCCTGGGCACGCCACTGTTTTGTATAATAAATATCGTTTCAGGACCCGTCATCTTCAAAAAGAATAATGACCGAATTTTTCGTGATGAACTCTTCGCATTCGCAGGCCGAAGAAGTCGTAATCTCCTCTGAAAATTCTTTTGAACGCTTAAAATTGGCAAATATTCAGCCCAAATCCGCCACAGAAATAATTTTGAGGAAGCGAAATTCGGAGAGAACGAATGAGAGCGACAGCCCCGAGACAATTACCGCTCTCTCGTCGATGAACGAAGCGCAACTGTCAAAGGAAGCGACCCGAACAGAATCGGGCCAGGTTAAATCGTCGGCCGGGGCGGAGGTGCAAAGGAAAGTGGAGCCGCCACAACTGCAGCCGATCTCCCAATTTGACGGAGTCAAAAGTGACGGGCTTTCGCATTTTTCTCCACCCGGCGGCAGCCAATGGAAGGTGTCGCTGAGTAACTCGAGATCGGATCGACCAATCAGCGATGAGATCGCCGATTCGTCCAGCCAATGGGAGGCCGTCCTTACCGGGACGGTGGATCCAAGCGTGGAGAGCGTGGAGGACCTGGACCTGTCCTCGGAAGAGTTCAACATCGTCGTTTTGCCGGTTTGGCGTTGAAGATTTCAAAAATCGTACTTACTCCGACATAAACAGTCGCAATGAGTCTGACTGAAATTAACGTGACTCTGACTCATTAGTAGTGATGGGCGGAACTACGGATATCCCGGAATACCAAAACCGGAATAGAAATTTTCCGAAAATCCGGAACCGGAACCGAACCGGAATTTCAAATTTTGCCCTGAACACAGAAGTGGAACTGCCTCTCACACTGTGAAACCCCCGGAACACAGGAACCAGAACCGGAATTCCAGGTTTTGCCCGGAATATCCGGAACTCTGAATAGGAACTGAACTGCCCATCACTATTCAATAGGTTTACAGTATCTTTGCATTAAAAGAGAAAAAGAGTCAAAATTACTCTGAAGGTTTTGAAGATTTCAAAAATCGTACTTACTCTGACATAAACAGTCGCAATCGACCTAAAATTAACGTGACTCTGACTCATTAGGTTTACAGTATCAGACCTGTCCACTGCTCCCCGAGGGGGGCAAGCAGGGGAGAAAGAAAAAAAAGGAGAAAAAAGTGGGAAAAAGCAACAAAAAAAGCGAAAATAAGGTAAAAATAGATCTAAAATGGCTTAAAATGCATTGAAATAGGCTAAAAACTGCAAAAAATTTGCACTCATGGCGTCATTATAGGTCAAAAATGGCGCCATAATTTTAGGGTACTTTTTTATTTTTTGGCGGGGGGGGGGGGGCAAATCTTCCAATAAAACGGGGGGCGCTTCCAGACCGTGCACAGTCAGGTCTGCAGTATATTTGTACAGACCTGTGCACGGTCTGAAAATGTCCCCCCCCCGTTTTATTGGAGGATTTGCCCCCCCCCGTTTTATTGCCTCCCCCCCCCCTCGCCAAAAAATGAAAAAGTACCCTAAAAATATGACGCCATTTTTGACCTATGATGACGCCATCATCGAGAATTTTTGCAGTTTTTAGCCTATTTCAATGTATTTTAAGCCATTTTAGACCTATTTTTACCTTATTTCCGCTTTTTTTGTGCCTTTTTTTCCCTTTTCCCTTCTTTTTTTCTCCTTTTTTCTCTCTTTTCTTTTCCCGCCCCGCCCCCCCCGTTTTATTGCCCCCCCCCCGTTTCAAAAAGTTGCCCCCCCCCCGTGCCCCCCCCCGTGTTGGAATTGCCCCCCCCCGTTTCAACCCCGGGGGGGCAGTGCACAGGTCTGTTTGTATTAAAGAGAAAATTTGAGGGCTTATTGGTCCGAAGTTCATTGTTGAGAACGATAAATGCTATTTAAACACAGATTACCCATATCGTTTTTTTAACACGAAGTTCATTTAACCAGCAATACGTAACTGAACGAAGAACTACACAAGA
>JASAMX010017579.1:0-28506 GCA_030248175.1 Microlaimidae sp. YZB2_3
AAATGCGCGAAAAATTAAAGCAGATCTTTGCATTGCAATATCTGCAATTCTTTGACAATGGTAAGAAAGTTTAAGATCAAAGCACATATAAATTCCCAAATCACGAACATTTGTTGCACTGTTAAGAGATTGTCTGTTAATTCTATAATTGTTTTTTAAACAGTTATTTAAAGTAGTACGTATATGAAATGTTTCACATTTATTATCAGCTAGTCTTAATTACCATAACTTTGTCCACTCTACAATTTTATCAAGATCTTTTTGCATATTAGAAGCTTTTAAACACCTTTCCTCTTGATTATGGATGGAAAATTCTGTATAAATTTTTGCATCATCTGCAAATAATTTAATCTTGGAATTTTCCACACATTCCACAATATCATTGATATAAACCAAAAATAAAAGCGGTCCTAAGACAGAACCCTGAGGTACTGAACTTGTAACTTTGTATGGGCTAGAAATTGAGTTGTTTATTACTACTTTTAAAATTCTGTTTGTCAAAAAAGCTTTAATCCAGTTTAAAAATTTCCCTGTGACCCCATATTTTTCAAGTTTGTATAAAAGTTTTTGGTGTGAGACAGTGTCGAAAGCCTTGGCAAAGTCTAAATAAATCACATCTATACATTTTTTTGTTTTTTAAAGCTAAAATCCAATCATTAAGTACTTCAAGCAGTTGTGTGACTGTAGAACTTTTATCCTTAAAACCATGTTGAGACCTAGATAAAATTTTATGGAAAAAGGAGAAAAGTTTGTCACGTACAATATGCTCCATTGTTTTACAGGAAAAAGATGTCAAAGAGATTGGACGATAGTTATCTTTTTTGTTTTTTAACTTCTTTTTAAAAATTGGCACAACTAGGGATATTAGCCAATCGTTTGGAAGCTTTCCAGTATTAAAAGACTTATTAAAAATTAGTGCCAATGGTTCAGCTAAAACTTTAGATAAACGTTTCAAAAAGAAAGCTGGTATACAATCTGGTGTTTTTGAAAATTTGTTTGGTAGTTTTTTAAGAGCTTTTAAAACATCCTTTGTAGTAAATTTTAAACTCTCAAGTTTTTCTACAGAGTTAACATTAAATGGTGGAAAATTTCCATCATCACTTATAAAAATTGAACTAAAATATTCAGCAAATATTTCAGCTTTTTCTGAATCTTCAACTGCAAGTGTTAAATCGTCTTTAACTAATGCAGGTATATAACTTCTAGCTTTAATTTTTTTATTTACAAATTTATAGAAACTTCCTAAATCACCTTTATTAAGGATTTTCTCTTCTAAAAATACATTGTGGTTTTTGACTGCTTCTGTATATTGTTTTGTTAATGATCTGTATTTTTCTTTAATATTTTTTGATTTTCTTTTGTGCCATAGTTTTAACTTTTTTCTTTGGAGTTTGATAATATTTGCTGGATATTTGGTTTTCTTGCTAGTTCTTTTTAATGGTTTGCTTGGAACATGCATATTTATCCCTTCAATAAGTTTTAACTTAAAACACTGCCATTGTTCTTCAACACTGTCACAGTTTTTAAAAAGCTCATCCCAATTATGAGTAGCATATAACATAAACAGGGAATCATAATCAGCTTTAGCAAAATTAGGTACCATTCTATTTTGATTTTCATCAATGAACTGAGGTTTAATATAGGTATTAAGAGCAAACATTATTGAAGAGTGGTCAGAGTTTAGAAAATTAGGAGCTATGTTTACACAGTTAAAAACATCAACATCAGTGGTAAAAACTAAGTCCAAATAGTTATCACCTCTGGTAGGGGATTCTAATAACTGGGTTAGACCTAATTCACTAAACAAAATATACCAATTGTATTCATTTTGGTTACCTGAGACCAATTTTTTTTTATCCCACTGTATACCAGGGAGATTAAAATCCCCAGTAAGTATTACACTGCCATCAAAATTGTAAACTAAATGTTTAAGAAGCTCAAAAATTAATTCATCTTCTTTTCTAGATGTTTGTGGGCGCCTATACAAACATATAGTTCGAATTTTCAAGTCTTTTAAGACCACATCACAAGCTGTTAACTCAACTTCAGAAAATTTTGGATCAATTTCTACATAAATTATTTGGTGCTGTTTTCCAATCATAGTTAAAACCCCTCCATGATTAACATTATTCTGTCTATCATATCGCAAAATATTGTACTTGTTTTTTGGGTCAAGTAAATTGTTTAAAATTTCTGGCGAAAGCCAACTTTCAGTAATAAATAAAAAGTCAAAAACGGTGTTGTCATAAACAGCATCATTACCAGAGGTCAAAATATCAAACTCTGCAAGAGAATTTCTGAGGCTCCTTGCATTAAAATACAATGCTCTTATAATATCTGTGTTGCGAGAAGACCGCACAAATTCCTATCCTGAGTTTGATATTTTATTCTCAACCACAAACATTTCTTTTTTAATATTGTCATACAAAAAAGGGTCTCCCAAATTGTTGTATCTCAAGAAAACTTTAGAGTTGGGAAACCTTTCCCTATGTTTCTTTTGAATGTCAATCAGCTTTGATTGGGCAGCCCTTTGTTCACTGGTAAGGGACGGCCTTATGAAGACTCCTCTGTACTTCGCAATCCCCTTGAGATTTTTTCCAGAGCGAGTGATATGGTTTCGGGCTGTGGTCGTGGCAAGCTTTACTTTAAGCAGCCTGGGTCTGGGCCCTGGTTGACCTATGCGGAAACAGTCCACAACCATCACATCGCTTTGCTTCATAGTGTTATTGTTTAGAGTGTCAATGAACTGCTGAGCCTCAGAAGAGTCATTGGCAGTTTCAGGCAGTCCAGAAACAACTGCAAATGGACCATGTTCTTTTTTGGCGTCCAGTTTATTAACACGGTCATCAAACATGTCGTTCAAATACGGCAAAAGTTGCTTAATCACTTCCTGGCAGACATCAGCAACCAAAACAGAAAGGCTCTGGGTATTCGACGTCTTAGCTGCTTCCTCCAGAGATTTCAGCCGGACCTCCATTTGCTTCTTTTCGGCCATCCATGCAGTCTGTTCTGCCTCGAGTTCCACCACTCTGGTTCTCAAGGCGTCAATTTCTGCGTTAAAGGACTGGTTCCGGGTTCGCATTGGTGACACGTCCATGATAAGTTTTGTTAAAAAAAAAACAAAACCAAAAACAAAAAACAAATAAATAAAAAAAAGAAGAAAAAAAAAAAAAAAAAAAAAAAAAAAGGGAAAAAAAAAAAAGAAAAAAAAAAAAAAAAAAAAAGAAAAAAAAAAAGAAAAAAAAAGAAAAAAAAAAAAAAGGAAAAAAAAAAAAAAAAAAAAAAAAAAAAAAGAAAAAAAAACCAAAAAAAAAAAAGAAAAAAAAAAAAAAAAAACCATATATAAGATTGAAATCCTTTAGAGTTGAACATTGAGTCATAATTCGGTGTGTTTTCTGCTGTTAGCATAGGCAAAGTAAACGGAATAAATCCTTTATTGATAAAACGGCGACGTTTCGACACTGAATAAAATAGGTCTTTGTCAGGTAACTAAAATAATATTATAATATAAACTAAAATACAAATATAGAAACAGTTAGGCCCCGTTCGCACCTGATCCCAGTTCCCAGATCCCAGATCCCAGAAACGGCCTGTTCACACATGTTTGTTTACGGGGATAAAAACTTGTGCGGGCGAGGGTTGTTTTAGTCAAATAACGCGCGTAAGATCGAACGTACAACAGAAAATATTCGTTTAAAACACAAAAAAATATTTAAAATAAATTTTAAATGTTCTAAATTGAATAATTAAAACAAAACTGTAAAAAAAGTTTACTGTAATAAAACATATTTTCATTACTTTTATGAATAAATTAATATTTCACAATCGTTTTGATCATATAAATTAGTTTTTTAGACTATAAAAAACTGTTAAACTTTTAAATTTGTTTAAAAAAATTGTTTTAGCTATAATTTGGGTAAAAAAACACAAGGATTTTTGTATCATATTTGTGCCCGCTTTATAAAACAAAACAAAACAAAAGCGAAGCGTTGTAATTGAAAATCGTACCTACCAAGCGTTGTAGAATTGTACGTACGAATACAAAATAATTGTTAAAACACAAATAAAGAATATTTTAAAAATAATTTTTAAGGTGCTAAATTGAAGTATCAAAAAAAGTTAAGAATGAAGTCTAGTTTAATAAAACGTAATATTTTATTACTTTTATAAATAAAATAATATTTTAAAAACGTTTTAATAATATAAATTAATTTTTTTTAAACTAAAAACTTTAAAATTTGTTTTAAAATATTGTATTAGGATTGTTTTGGTTAAAAACCAACTATTTTTGTTCTATATTCATACACCCGCTTGGAGAAACGCAGCAAAAAAGAAGCGGAGCACTGTTGTAATAATTGCACACAAAGAATTCAAAAAATCAATATTGTGCAGCTGGTGTGTCCTTAATTAACATAATTACCAACATTATTACGTAAAATCTATATGTGTGCACTGAGCGCGTGTGATATATGCGCGAAGACGCCTCTCCGCCCGCTTTCCCTTAATTTTTTCCCAGAAGTTGGAGCGCCGCTCCAAGTCTTTCTGGGAACTGGGAACTGGGATCTGGGATCTGGGAAACAGGTATGAACTTTTGTTTTTGCTGTTTCTGGGATCTGGGAACTGGGATCTGGGAACTGGGAACAGGTGCGAATGGGCCCTTACGTTCCCGCTTTGGCGATTCTGCGGTCTACAACCTTAATTCTGTTCTACGGTGGAATAAAAAACTTGCTAAGACTAGATGCCAAATAAAATTCTAAAGGAACTGTAAGCTGTATAAAATATTTCCAAAATTCATTAGTGACAATTTTTCTTCAGTTCTTCTGGTTGCCGGACCAAACACCACCCAAACAATTAATCTCACCAAATTTTCGATTTTAAAAGCCAGCATTCGCGACTCCTATGTTTTGGAAGCAGAAATTCGAAAACTATAACAAATTCTGTATTATATTTTAAAAATATACATGATAGTGCAATTTTATCAACTGTTTTGCTTTTCGCCAAAAATCGATATCACTGGGCGTTTCGAACTGTTAGTCAAAAACATACCAAAAAGTTTAAAAATTAATATTTTAAAAAGTTCAAGAGTTTTGCAATCATAATAATAGTATTTGGCCAGATAAGCAGTTTAGAGACTCTGTTGTTGTATACACTATGAATACTCGTTTTAATGAAGATGAGTTAGATATTTTACCTTGCGGTCTTAAGTTTTGCTTGCCGCAATAGAAGATTCCAGTACTCAAAACTATAAGCACCATTGAATCTGCTTTGTCTAAAGCAAGCAAAACTGACAATACAAAAGCTCCTATTGAGTCTATACGTGCACAAGTTTCTTCATGTCTATTGCATTCTAATGTAGTTTTTTTTAATGCTTTGTCTCGTGTTCAAAATAAGCTTAATGTGGTCGTTTCAGATTTAAGAAAAAAAGCACAACATGAAAATTTAATTTTTGTTTCGGCCGACAAAGGTGCCAAAACTGTTGTACTTCAAAAAACTTCATACTATTCTAAAATGTCGGCCCATTTTTCTAATCCTCAATTATTTACTAAAACAACAAAATCAAAAATAAAAGCTACGTATTCAAATCTAAAATCTGTACTTTCTTCCTTTTTATCTGCTGGTTTTATCATGAATATTCTGCCACGTTTTGAGAGAAGTAAAATCCCTGACCCTTACGGTCTCATTAAAGTCCATAAAGATAATCACTCTATAAGAGTTATTACACCTATGTACGGTTCCATGTTTTATCATATTGCTAAGAAATTATATGCCGTTTTAAAACCATCTGTGCAATGTTTAGAATATAGAGTGTCTTCAGTGTCTAGTTTTATTTCTGAGTTAAAAAACATAAGTATAGAACCTGGTTATTCTATGATTAGTATAGATGCTGTTAGTTTATTTGACAATGTCGATATTAATTTTATTATTAGTCGTTTACCAAATATTTTACATAATTCTGAACGTTACTGGCGTGAAAGTGTACCGTTTTTTTGCTTCTGTTCCAATTAAAACTATAGTACAATTATTTGAAATTGTTTTAAAAAATAGTTATTTACAGTTTAAAGGTGATTTATTAAGTCAAAATTTCAAAATGCAAAGACGATTCCCAAACTAGTAAATTAAATCGTAATAATGTTGTGTATTTATTTACTTTGTTGTGATGTATGTGACAATTTTTATATAGGGAAAACACAGCGCTCATGCTCAATCCGCCTGTCGGAAAACACACGGGCTGTAGGGTAACTGACTTAATTTCGGCAACCTTTTTTTATTTTTTTGAATAAGTTTTTTTTGGGTTTTTCAATCAAGCCGAAATTCGGTCTAAAAATCAAACAATAGCTATATTTGTTATTCCAGTGCAAAATTTGAATATTTCTGTTACACTTAAAAATCAGTGAAGGTTTAAACATTTTTTAAAGTGGCCGAAGTTAAGGCGCGTGTCATTTATTTCGGCCACCTACAAAAAACTGGACATAACTATTGCTTAAACAAACAATAGAAATTTCTAAAGGTTGCAAATTTACCCTTAGGTATTGTTCTTGGTACATATAAGTTAATTTTTCCCGTTTGCGAACTTACTTTAAATAATTATATCAAAACCTTAAAAAAACAAGTTTTAATAACCTGTGTTTTTGTTAAAAATTTTTTTGGTGAAAAAAACTATTTCAACATAAAATGCCTTTTGCTACAGCCAACCAACTTTAAAGAAAGCATGGTAAAAATTTTATTCGATTCCATTAAGTTTTTTTATATGTTTAAACCAAAAACAGCAAAAAAACAAAATCCGCCTTAATTTCGGCCACCTTTTAGGTTTTAAAAAAACCAAAAACAAACGCCTAAAACACAAAAAAAACGATTAGATAAACCAAAATTGTCAACTTAAAGAATAAACAAGACGTTACAAAAGTTAAGCAGGGGTATAATTCCACACCAACCCTTGCCTATACTTAATGTTTCATATCTGACTGCATTTCTCCGCCAAGAAAATAACCTGAGGTTTTTTACTGCATTTCAATAATCTTTGAGAAATCCCTATATCGGTTTATTGATAGTTCAAACCTAGCCAACTGGGGGTTGTATTACTCCAGCTCGCACAGATGTTTACTACGTAATTCTTATGAATGCATCCTTCCGCCAAAGGAAACCTGACATTTTTACTGTGTTTTAATTTACTTTTACAACTTTTTGAAGCATTGGTACTCTATATCGTGGTAAGTGGTGTTTTAGGTGGGAAACCCCATTGACATTGATATGTATTATATTTACCATATGAATCATTCCTCCGCCAAGAAAATAACCTGACTTTTTTAATGTGTTTCTATATTATTTTTGAGAAATTCCTTCCGGGCTATTTATTATTTAATATAAACTAGTAAATTATTTGTTATGTAACCCCACCCGTACAAATGATGGTGCAAATCGTCTTAAACAGGTTCTTTCACGTGAATTTTAAGGTGGCCGAAATTAACGGAATCTTAAAATGCGCATTTAGTTAAACGCATTGCAAAGAGATTTTGAAAAAAATATCAAAACATGAATTAACAATTTTGAGCTTTAAATAGAAGTTATTTTAAGGTTATATAGTGCTTCGTTTTAAATTTGATGCAGTTTAAACACAAATCAAAAATCCTGAAATTTACAAAAAAATCACTTTTTGTATGAAAATGTTGATAATGCAGAATAACTTAAATAAAAAACTTTTGCAAAAACACTTTATTCAACATTCATTCAGTTACTTTTGTGCAAGTTCATTTGTGTTTTAAAAATAAGCCAATTTTCTAACACCCTAAATTGGTGGCCGAAATTAAGGCGTGGCCGAAATTAAGTCAGTTACCCTACATTCTTCTCACAAAGAATCTTCACTATCATCTATTTCGTTACATGCGCGTAAAACAGGGCACAGCTTTAGTTTTTCTAAGTATCTAGCGTTCGATAAAAGCTTTTATAGTTTATGTTTTGAAGAAGCTTGTTGTATAACTGCTAATAAAAATAATCCTAAACTAATAAACATCCATTCTAAAGAAATTTGTAACCTGGTTCCAAATGTGTACAGTGTTTTATTGACTAAGTTGGCTTTTGATTAAATTGTAACTCTTCTGTTGTTTAATGACTAAGTCGGGTACGCTTGTTTGTTTTTCATTTGTTTGTTAGTAAAATTCCAAAAGTTTTATTGCGTGAATATTTAATAATTTATTATTTATTTTCCTCATTGTTTTAGCTATTTGGCCTCAATATTAATTGTTTATATTCCTTTTAGATTTTTATATTTCCGCGTTTAGAACTTTATCTATATGTTAGTTTTTTGATTCCACTGTTCTGTTTCTATATTTGTATTTTAATTTATATTATAATATTATTTTAGTTACCTGACGAAGACCTGTTTTATTCAGTGTCGAAACGTCGCCGTTTTATCAATAAAGGATTTATTCCGTTTAATTTGCCTATAGCCATGCTAACAGCAGAAATCACACCGAATTAATTGTTGTATAGTATACTGCTTAAAATTACATTGAAATTTTGGATATTAAAATAAACCATGACGTTTCTTTTAAAATGAGTAACTTTTTTAATGTTTTATATCTTTAATAAATGACATTGAATTCAATGCATTAAAAGGCGGAAATTCTAGCAAAAGCCGAAACAAAGTTTCGAAAAAAGCCTTATATTAAATGGAATAGTATAAAGCTACATAAATCTAAAAATTAAATGCCAGAAAAGACTCAAACAAGTCTCTTTAAAACCTGTAAATTAATAACAGATTTTGTGAAATTTTCAGAAAAACAAAACCCCATAAAAACAATACGTGTAAAAGCTTTATTTTGCATTTTTTAACCATTAATAAAACTTAATTCCCATAAATTTCCCACAAAGTGAATTAAACTTTAACATGAGTTAACCAGCTGTAAATACCACGGTATTAGATAAGTCACACGTCGTCAAAACGATACAAAAAAAGTGTAACGCAAGCGTCAAAGTCACGATGAAAAATTTTTGTCAAAATAAATTATCGCATTATGCATTAAATTTTGTAATTTATCATTATTTTCCTACAAAGCAAAACATACCGCCATAATAACGACTTTTTAAAACCAAATATCAAGTTCTAAGTCCGAAAAAAATTGAAAAATTCAGATTTAATATAAGGCGACTTTTTCTTTAATGTTTCTATTTATTACATAAAACAAATTAGCTGTCAAAGCATTTGTTAAATTAAAAGTCGTCTTATATTAAAACTGAATTTTTCAATGTTTTTTGGACTTAGAACTTGATATTTGGTTTTAAGAAGTCGTTAATATGGCGGTATGTTTTGCTTTATACGAAAATAATGATAAATTACAAAAATTAATGCACAATGCGATAATTTATTTTGACAAAAATTTTTCATCGTGACTGTGACGCTTGCGTTATACTTTTTTGTATCGTTTTGACGACGTGTGAATTAACTAATACCGTGGTATTTACAGCTGGTTAACTCATGTAAAAGTTAATCCACTTTGAGAGAAATTTATGTGAATTAAGTTTTATTAATGGTTAAAAACCGCAAACTAAAGCTTTTACACATATTGTTTTTATTCGGTTTTGTTATTCTGAAAATTTCACAAAATCTGTTATTAATTTACAGGTTTTAAAGAGACTTGTTTGAGTGTTTTCTGGCATTTAGTTTTTAGACTTATGTAGCTTTATTCTATTCCATATAATATAAGGCTTTTTTTCGAAACTTTGTTTCGGCTTTTGCTAGAATAATATATAATAATAATATTGAAAAGGAAATATCCTTTTCAATATTATTATTATATATTATTCTCATACAAAAATGTAAAACTCACATCTGCTCCCTAAAATTCCCTGATAGGGGTGGGGTCTTTGACTAAATTTCTGGATCAACAACAGTGCTGATATAGGGTATTAGGCGGCAATATGGAATATCCATCGCCGGCCCGCTTCAGCTATAAAAAAACCCTAAATTTTACCCCAAACCAATTTTTTTTGAAAGGCTCCAAATTCCCATTGCTCATGGCTCCAAGTTCCCAAAAACTTTCGATGGCTTCAAGTTCCCTGCTTGTGGCTCTAAAGACCCCGTACCATTTGAAAGTAGCTGACAAATTGTTGTAATTTAAACTAACTAACTCTTTTTTAAAATAGGTCCATACAGTTCCAACTCACTGCATATATATTTTTGTTTGTTCCTGTTTTTAGACAAAATAAAAAAATATAATATAATAAATAAAAATTACACAAATTTTCTGTAGGAATTTGCCTTTTTTAGAGATAAATATGGGAGAATCATTATATTGCATATGTTTGGTATGAAAACAGGGCCAATTCCATGGATGATTATAACGGGGGCTCATTTTATGTCAAGTAATTTATTTTTTAATTTTACTTTGACATTTTTTTATGTTTATTTTCCAATTTAATTCACGATGGTTAAAATCCTCCCATTTAAACGGATATAGAATTAAAATTGTTCAGTGTTAAAGATCTTCACAGAATTGTGACGTTATAAAATCACTTTTAGCCAATTAGCGCTTAGGAAAAAATGGAGATCTCTCATTCATTGGAGATCAATTTTTTCTGAGTGCTAATTGGCTAAAACAACTCCTCCCACAACCATTTCCACAGAGCAAAACATATATGACGTAATCACGAATACAATATGACATTTTGAGGGTTTTTAAAATCCTGACGTGATTAGTTTTTTTAATGTGTTATATTTTTATGATGACGGAAACAGGTATGCCTATTACAATGTCTGCAAATCAACTTAATAAATTACAGCGTTAAATTAACTATTTAACAACAAAATAATTTAAAATTTTGAGCAAAAGCGGTTTAATATTAAAAAATAAATACCATAATTTAAAAGCACAGTGTCACAAATCAATTTTAGAGTTTTAAAGTTTATTTATTTTGCATACAGCAGGATACACAAGGCCAATGTTACTCAGCACTAATTGCGCAACCAAATACTAGATATAACAATATGAACAAAGAATATTATCACAAGGCAATGTGTCTCAGCGGGAACTCGATTCAGGGACCATCAGTATGCAAGACGCAAGATTTACCACTGCGCCACAGCCTCGACAAATTTTCTATATCGTCCAGATCAGACTGTTCTGTTAATTCTAAATCTGCCTACGTTATATTAGATATTGGGTTTTCCTCACCAAGGTTACAGCAGTTTTTTAATTTTAGCTCAATCAGTTTAGAAAGGAGTAATATTTCTATATTGAAATGTGATATATGACCGTGCTTCTGTAACAATTATTTAACAACTTACAGAATTTGAAACAAAAAGGCTAATTTTTTATTGGCTAATATTGACTATATATTTTTAGTGAAAAGGCTGGAAATAAAAAAATCTGCGTTTAAATTTTGCATTTAAACGTAATAACTGTACAGTTTTTTTTCATGTCCTTTATATAGTTTTACAAGAACAGCAAGATTAAATTTAACCATATTGCACATGAAACTAAAAATTTATAAATTAAAAAAAAGACTTACATTTTAAAAATAAAAATTTTACTTATTATTTTGCGTACCTCCGTATTTTCCCCCCAAATTGCGCCTTACTGCTTCATTTTTTTATGAAAATTATTTTAATACTAATCCCTGTGCGCTGCTGAATTAAGTTTTTTTTAAATAACCATATCGTGTTCAAACCGTTCTTTTTATAACCCCGCAAGCATGATTTATACCCAAGGCGCGGTACGGGTACCGGCTTTGACGACCCATAACTGGAGGCGAGATAAGGCAGACGATTTTTGCAGGCAATAAAATTACCTATACCGGGATTTAAACCCAAATCCCCTTTTTTTAAATGCCAGGCCTGGTCATCTCAATCCGGCGTGCTACCACTGCGCCGAAATTTATTATTTGCCTCAAAAAGTTTCTCATACTCGTCAGTAGTTATGAATCATCACTGCAGGAAAAAACGTTATACGTCACAAAAGTTAAATATCTATTTTGAGTTTTTTTTACTTTTCTGGTCTTTAATAAAATCTGCACCTCAGAAAAATTGAAGCGTTATTTTTACTCTTTTGTCCATTTTTGTGCAATTAGGGTAACTGACTTAATTTCGGCCACCTTTTTTTATTTTTTTGAATAAGTTTTTTCTGGCTTTTTCAATCAAGCCAAAATTTTGCCTAAAAGTCAAACAATAGCTATATTTGTTATTCCAGTGCAAAATTTGACTATTTCTGTTACACTTAAAAATCAGTGAAGGTTTAAACTTTTTTTAAAGTGGCCGAAGTTAAGGCGCGTGCCATTTATTTCGGCCACCTACAAAAAACTGGCCATAACTATTGCTTAAACGAACAATAAAAATTTCTAAAGGTTGCAAATTTACCCTTAGGTATTGTTCTTGGTACATATAACTTAATTTTTCCCGTTTGCGAGCTTTAATAGTTATTAGCAAGACTTTAAATAATTATGTCAAAACCTTAAAAAAACAAGTTTTAATAATTTGTATTTTTTGTTTAATTTTTATTTTTGGCTTAAAGAACGTCAAAACAAAGTCAAACGAGCAAAAAAAATCTTTATAAATACGGTAGTACAATGATATTTAAAAACAGCAAAAAACGGCAGGTTCTTTCACGTAAATTTTCAGGTGGCCGAAATTAACGGAATCTTAAAATGCGCAGTTAGTTAAACGCATTGCAAAATGATTTTGAAGAAAATATCAAAACATGAAAATTAACAACTTTGAGCCTTAAATGGAAGATATTTTAAGGTTATATAATGCTTCGTTCTAAATTTGATGCAGTTTAAACACAAAGCAAAAATTAGGAAAATCACAAAAAATTCATTTTTTGTATAATAATTTTGATAATGTTGAATAACAAAAATAAAAAACTTTTGCAAAAACTCTTTATTCAACATTAATGCAGTTACTTTTGTGCTAGTTCTTTTGTGTTTTTAAAATAAGCCAATTTTCTAACACCCTAAATTGGTGGCCGAAATTAAGGCGTGGCCGAAATTAAGTCAGTTACCCTACATAATGAGACAAACTTATGAGGAAAAAACAGAGAATATTTTATTTGAGAGCAGAATGAACCGCCATTGCATTTTTAGTATTGGGAATTTCTATATTTTTGGGCTACACGATGGGTTTTCATCTCATGTTAATAAGTCGAGGTGACACACTCTGGTTGGATCAAAATCGGAAAAAAATTTACGAACAAGAACGAGAAGCAGCGGCCGCTAGGAAGAATGACGATGTCGATAAGGAACTTACTGTGAGTCCCGTTAATTTAAAGGAAAAACAGGAAGAGAGTGTCTCACCCAGGACAGTTAATAACAATGTCATGGGAGAGTTAAATGATGAACTGAATTCTAATAACAGCAAAAGCAGCAGCCTTATAAGTAGCACCCACACTCACAGCCTTGATAATAAAAGTAAAAGTATTAAACTAGTAAATAATAAACCCGGTTCTCCTGAACTAAACAAAATTGAAATTAACATAACTACAGACGAAAAAAAGAGAAAAAAACGCGAGATTCATACATAAAGGAAAAAAGAAGAAAAATCGACTTGAAAAAAATTAAAGCTCAGTATAAAAAAAAGCTTTCACAAAAAGTCCTGTTCTAATTTGATTCCAATTAATATAATCTAATTTTTATCTTACCTATTAATGAAATTCCTTTTAGTTTAGTCCTAGTAAAACAATTTTTATCATCCGTTGATAATCCAAGAATATAGTTGTTTAATTTATTCATTAGGCCATGTTCAAACTTTGTTTAGTATGTTAGATATGGAATAACTGACTTAAATTCAGCCAGCCTTAATTTCGGCCATTGGTTGTAATTTTTGCCATGCAGAAAGTTATAAAATAAACTGCGTTTGGTTAGATAGATTATTATTTTTATGTTTCATAACTTTTCATTTCATAACTTTGTTATTGAATTTATTTCAAAAATTTATATTTTGGATCATTTTGAATATTGCTTTTTAAATTTTTAAGAAAATAAACATATCCAAAAAATAATCATTCTGTTGCTTACTAAACTGCAAATAAAACGATATTTCGTTGTTTTTTTTATTTACTCTAATTTGCATTTATGTGCTTTGAATTGCTAAAAAATTTAATTGCAAAATGGTTTACAAGCAGAGGTTGTTGCTTTTTTAATTAAAATTATTATTTTTGGAACGTTTTAAATTTAGTTCTCAGTTTAAATTTAAAAAAACGTCCCTAATCTTTGAATTTTTCCTGGCGAATTTTGACTTCTATAATTTTCGTTTTTAGACTCAGGATCAAAATTAACTTTGTAATGTAGTTATTTTTAAAGTAGTGAGTTTTTGAAAGGGGATGGGTGAATTTGTACATTCAATGTTTTTAGTGTGTTGTATTTCTTAAAATTATTTTTATCAGAAAAAATATGACTCCACGTTCTTATGGTCTTAAATTACAATTTCGTATTACCGGTGATATAATATTTAAAAACCGCACATCAGCATATATATCGATTAATATTAGCATATGGGTATATTTTGCATGTTATTAAACAGATGAGTTATTTAACTACAATGATTCAACCAAAAATATAATGTAACGAAAAGTGTGCAGCTCATGTATAAGAAATTAAGTTGGCGTATGCTATTCGAAATGGTGCTAGGAAGAAACACATTCAGCATATTTTCGGAAAGAATATCTTCGAAAACACTTTTAAATTTATATAATGACATACGCTGTCTAGTTTTTTTATAGAGGAGTTGCACATTCTTGGTTATATTATATTTTTTTTCTTTAATTACGATAGGATTTATAAAAAATTCCTAATATGCTAGGAGTTATCGTTATAAAATCTTTATAACTATGACTAGTCTTAACAATAGTGATAAATTGACAGCAGGCAATTTAAAAAAGAAACATTATAAGACTAGGATTTTTTATGCTTCTGTTTTTATACTAAGCTTCCGTGTATTTTAATTATTATACTATATAGTTTATAATAATAATTAACTAAATAAAATGTAAAATATAATGTGTATTGAATATATTTGTAAAATTATTGTTTTATGTATAACATTAACAAGAATGCATAAAAGTACAAAATGTCTGACTGTGTGTTAAACAATTGTTCTAGTTAAGCAATCCACATGTAGATTTTTTATTGTGTAGAAATAAGAGTTTTTGGACGCAAAAGTCCTTAATGAAGTTTTTCCACATAAAACACAATCGAATAATTCGTATTAATCAAAATATTCCGTATAACATAACGTATAAAATAATTTATACGTCCAATGCAACAAAAAAACTGGAATATTTGACAACGGTGAAAAAAACATCATCTGACGATTTTACGTTCGCAGTTTTTTTGCATTTCAAAGTAAAAACTTATAAACGCAAAATACATAGACAAAATTTTTCTATATAATACTGTCAAATAAATCAAATTATTCCAAATATTTTATATTTTAACATGCAAAATAATTAAAACGTCGGATTTAACATAAAACGTTAAATATTTGATAATATTACGTGAAAAAAAACCTCAAAAAGTTTTACGTTCGCAGTTTTTTGTTTGCAAACTGGCGATTAACATGTAGAATAATCCACAGTGTTACGTAGAAATTTTTTTATTTTTATTAGATAAAAAATATACACTGGAATAATCTGTACATATAATTAGAAAAACTGTTTAACACACAATCGGATGTTTCTACTCTTGTGCATTCTTGACGTTACTAATGACTTTGTTACATTTTTTTGTAAAATAAACAGATTTTATATTTTTATACACAAGATAAAATAAGGGTTTTGATTTTCTAGTCAATAAATATAATTATAAACAAAATAGGTTTCAAAATAACAACCCAGTTAGGTAACACTACATAATTAAACGAAAAAAGAAACAAACCGAAACCAAAAAAAATATAGTACTAATGATGAATTCCATCAGGGTGAAATTGTTTGGGTGTTCAAGTAACTTTTAAAAAAATATTACGTGGGAGGGAACACATGACGCAATTTAATAATTGGTTTCATTACCACTGAATACTTATTTTTTATTTTTCTTGGTTTGCGCGTTTATTTTTTATTTCTTGACGGCGAGCCGTACGCCCTTAATTGTAGCCTGAAAGAATTTAGCTTTACATGTCACAACAGAGGTCCTGTCTAATTAGAAAAAAACGCCTAAAAATCTTCATAAATATTTCTATTGTCATTATTTTATACATTTACCACGAAAACACACACACACACACACACACACACACACACACACACACACACACACACACACACACACACACACACACACACACACACACACACACACACACACACACACACACACACACACACACACACACACACACACACACACACACACACACACACACACACACACACACACACACACACACACACACACACACAAACACACAAGAAACCACTCACACTACCACCCTCACAGACACACAATATGTATATATAGCAAAAATAACAAACTTTATGCAATATTTTAAAATTTTTTGTCGGTACATCTAAAAATTTTATCAATGTTTGATCAATGTTTTTTGTTTCAAACATCTGTATTTCAAAAATTATAGCTCCAATTTGTATTTTTTATATCTTTTTATTTTATTGGAAGCCGCACTAAGACACTTTTACGGCATATAAAAATCTGATACGATTTTATAATTGTATACAAAGACACCGCCAATACTCAGTTAAAACAAAAAATGCAGGAAAAAAACAGATGTTCAATTTCAAGCTCATAGTTTTATTCCCAAAACTAAGCGGCTTTCAGAAAAAATTAAAAAAAAAACGAAAAAAAGTGAACTGCAAATGTCAGTTGCTGCATTTGCCTATCAAAACCGTCAAAATTTATGTTAAAAAGATTTTTTTTTGTTTTAAAAGAAGCCCTTTAAATATATTATTTACATTCCTTTATTGCTTTTTAATTAATACCAATCGATGTATCAGGTCAGACTGAAAAAAGTAAATTCCCAGCCTTTGGTGTAATTATAATGTAACCAGTGTAATTTCCATTTAACTTTTGGTGTAATCGTTAAGTCCAATTAACAAAAATATTAACAAAAATACCGCATTAACATAAATGTAGTTTTTATGAATTGGGGACGATTCGCTCCCGCCAATTTGCTCCCGGAGAATTTGCTCTCGGGACAATTCGCTCCTGGACAATTCGCTCCCGGGACAGTTCGCTCCTGGGCAATTTGCTCCCGGGACAATTCGCTTCTTGAGAAAATCAATTTTTGGATAATTTGTAGGAAAGACAATTAGCTGCCTGGGCAATTCGCTCCCGGGAGTTTTTGTAAACGCAATTTTTATTAAACCTACTTCATTGGGGGACGATTCGCTTCCTGGACAATTCGCTCCCTGAACATCTTACTTCTAAAAAATGTATCGCTCATCTCCTTGCTCGCAAGGTTTTTTAAGCGCAACTTGTATAAAGTCTTTTATGGACATTGTTTTTTTTTCAAAAAAAAAAATTAGCTCCCGGAATAAATTGCAGACAAATTTTGGTAAATCCTTCTCTTTTATTTAACTGGGTAACTAAAGAGGTTATGTTTTTGTTAATATTATATACAGTTAGTTCGCAGTTGCCTCACGCTATAATGTTTCACACATTTTTAGCTAAACTTTATGTGAAAATTTTAAAAGTGTTTGTGAAAGTTAAAAAATTTTCTAAATTTTGTTAATGAAGTTTTTATGTTTTACATGTTATATGAAATAAATTTTACGAGTGTCTTTAAAAGCAGCTTTGTATTGATTAATATTTTAGTTTTTTATTATTGTTATAATTAATCTCTTTACTTTTTTTAACAAATTTTTAAGGTTGTAATTCTTCGGTGTGAAAAGAAATAATCATGGGTGGCGCGGGAGCGCCACAGGGCGATTTAGCCCCGTGGCGCCGCGCCAACCATTATTAAAGAACGTAGGTAAATTTTGAAATTCAGAACCTTCTTCTTCTTCTTGTTATTATTATTATTATTCCAACGCTCTATCCTTAAAAGCGATATTCCTTATTCGTTACTGATTGATCAAAAATAAATCCATGTTTATTTTTGATCAATCAGTAACGAATAAGGAATATCGCTTTTAAGGATGGAAAAAAAAGAAAGAAAGAAAGAAAGGAATATCGCTCATAAGAAAGAAGAAGGAATTACGCAACTTTCTTAGGAAGCACTTTTTTGATTTAGGTCGTTGTTATCGATTTATTGATCAAAATGAAAAATTTGAAAAATAGACAAATAAAAACTCCCAAACGCACAATAAAAGCCTTTTGGCAACAATAAGGATTGTACAGAGCAGACAACCAACATCCCCTCATAAAAACCGCACAAAAAAAGCAGACCGGTTTTAATTGGTGGCAGAAACGGAACCAGTTCCCAGCGCCATCTGCTTCAACTGCGCGGAAATCGGCGAAAACAACAGAGTACTTTTTTTAATTCTTGCATTACTGATGACAAAATTAATTCAAAGTTTTATTTATTAAAAAATAATAATAAGTGTCGGTGGCGCGGGAGTGCCACGCGCCGGTAGGTAATCATCGGTGGTGCGGGGGAACCACCCTGCAATTTAACCCACCGCACCGCGCCAACTATACTTAGAGAACGTGAGTAAATTTTGTAATTCATGTTCATTATCTTCTTATTTTTATTTTTTTTATTTTAGAATTATAATTGCAATCATTGGCGCACGGCATTGCGCCAATTATATTTAGAGAACGTAGGTAAACTTTGTCTGGAGCGCCACTGCACCGCACTAACTATAATTAAACAACGTGGGTAATTTTTGTAATTTAAATTCATCATCTTCTTATTATTATTTTTTATTTACAAAAGTATATCTCGGCAACGGAATTATTATAAACATATGTCATTGCGCAGCTAAAACTATAGTTTATTAGGCTATTTTTTAGTTTAATTCAAAAAAAGTGGTAGAATAGCCTTGAAAAATGCTCCAAGAATAGAGCAGGAAAAAGGGGCGATTTTTCCCCGGGCGTATGCTTAGACAGAAAAGATGTGGGCTAGTCTGAGATGGATATTATGTGGACTATAGAAAATTTGCATTTGGTTTGGGCAGCTACTCACTAAATAAAATTTTTTACCATATGATAATGATTTGTTTATACATTGATCTAATGACACAGCACTGTTGCATTTTTTTTAGTTTGATGAAATGTCATTTGAAAAAATTATACTCACAGTATAATTTTATTATCTACAATTATCTTTGACAAGCGCGAAATCGCCACTTCTTCAAATTTATAGTTGTTTCTTACACATACAAATATAACCTTCAAATTGAAACAGTGGTGATTTCGCGCTTGTCAAAGATTGCTGTGAGTATAATTTTTTCAAATGACATTTCATCAAACTAAAAAAAATGCAACAGTGCTGTGTGATTAGATCAATGTATAAACAAATCATTATCATATGGTAGAAATTTTTATTTAGTGAGCAGCTGCCCAAACCAAATGCAAATTTTCTATAGTCCACATAATGTCCATCTCAGAGTAGTCCACATCTTTTCTGTCTAAACATACGCCCGGGGAAAAATCGCCCCTTTTTCCTGCTCTATTCTTAGAGAATTTTTCAAGGCTAGTAGTTATGATCAATACAGATACTATTGGTGTTTTGTAAATTTCTACCGGATTATGTGGATGCGTCAGTTTGCCGCCAGGTTCATTCTCTGGCTCTGGGAATTGTCCCGGTCCCAGTTTTTATAGTGTACTTTTAAAAATAAAGCATTTCCACTTAGCAAATCTTAATACAACTTAATAGAATTCACACTAGTGTACCAAAAATTGTTCGTTTTTAATTTAGTTTAAATAATTCTGAAAAGTATTAGATGAATATTGCCATTTTGAAACATTTATTTTTGTTGTTGTACGATTGGTGCATTTTTTTGTTTGTATTTTGGTATTTATTTAGAAACCATAGTTTTAGTTGTAGTTTTCTACGTATAAAAGCATTTCTTTTAATTAAATTTAAAATTATAGTTATAGGAAAATTATCAAAAAAGACCATGCACCAAACACCATATACCAACCAACCAATGTTCATTTTTTGACGTATTGTGTTTTTTAAAACTTTCTTATTAATTACAAAATATAAAATTTAAAGAAGTGAAATATTTTTTTATACGTAGTTCGTTTGTTTAAGAATAAAACTTTAGTTTCTAACAAGAAAAACAGCAACCAAAAAACACACCAAATGTGAAACCGCATGCAAATTTTTTTAAATGTCAGTATTTTTAAAAAATATTTTTGGAATTAAACCATATCTGAAACTTAGGTGTTGGACTTAGGCTCAGGTATCCGTGTATTTAAGTTTTAGCGATTTCGAACCGGCTCCAAGCTCCGCACTTCCGGTTTCAAGTTCCCATTCGCGGCTAAAAATTCTCTCGGCTCCAACGACCCCGATTCAAAATTTCTAAAGCTTTGTTGTTTTTTTTTTAGCAAAAGTCGTGCAAAAATGCGCAACTTCGCAAGAAAACGGATTGGGAATTTACGAGTGCCAAGTTAACTGGAAAAATTGGACGGAAATCTGCAGTTGTTCCAGTGACTTTTGTAACTCCAGGCTAAATTTTTCCAGCCGAATTGAAAATACGCGTTTGGAGCTGAAGAAAAAGAGAGAAAAACAACGCAACAATAAAACAAACACGCCACATCCTAAAAACTCTGGAAAATCTATCTTGCCATTGACATGGCTGTTACACTTAGCATTTATGTATAGGCTTTTAGCCGATGTCAGCTTCAAGCCATGATTTTTGTGTCTACTTTTTTAATATAATTAGGTGTGAGTTGTAAATTAGTTAGCACAGTTAATGCGAAATAGTTATAATAGATATTACAGTGTCTAATGAAACCCCTTAAAAAGTTTTGCTTCTTGTCGTACACAAAAGAGCAAAATGACAGTTTGTCTTGTTTTCAAAATTTTAATTTTTGAACAGACGTTTACAAAAGTTTATTTTTGCACTCACTGTCGACTATATTCTCATCGACTGTGAATTTACTTTTAAAATTTTTTAATATAAAAATCCATTTTGAAAGTTTTACATATTTTCAAATCTAAACAAATCATATCGTTTATTCTAACAATCACCACAACAATTTAGTTAAGTAAACAGTAACAACAAAAAGCGAACCGATTAAATTAAATTAAATGAAAAAATTAAATTTTCCTGATTAAATATTTTGTTTTAATAAAAACATTATGTGCTTTTCGACACCAGGGTAAATTTGAAAGAACTTGTAAAGAACTACAAATCAAATTCCTATAACGCCCGAACCGGCCTGCTCCTTTAATACTGAACCGATTCAGCTGAAATTTAAAAATTTTGTAGCCTTGTAGTGGAGCACTCTAAATACCAAAGTTGAGTTAGGTAGGTTTGGTATTAAAGGAGCAGTCCGGTTCGGGCGTTATAGGAATTTGATTTGTGACAGTGCTCCTTTAAATATGAATAAGTATTGAATGGAAACTGCTTATTGTAATTACAATTGAGCTTAGAATATTAACCAGATTGCGAAGGTAAAATTAATGTGTTTTAATGATTATGTTTTAAGGTGCTCTGACTGAAACTTTGGAGTTAAAGTTTTTTTTAAAATTCAACACGTTTAATCTGACGATACTAACACAAAAGGTGGAACTTTAAAATTAGAAGAAAAAAACAGAATAATATTTTTCAAATTAAATGTCAAAGCTACTAAATGATTATATTTTTGTAACATCGGTTATAATTCTAATTATAAATGTTTAATTATGAAGTGTAATTATGAATATTAAAAATTATAGTTAAGTCTACACTATATTCCGCTAAGTGTTTGTTTTTCTCCAAGAAGAAAACTGCTCTTTAAATTATCGGTAAAAAAATGATTGCTTCTTTTCTAATATCCAAATATATCTACTCCTTCTTAATATTAAGCTTCAGAGTTCCCGCCGATTAAAAGCGAAGCAAGCCTTGGAGCTCTAGAGCTCCGCTCCTTATTTTAATGTTTAAGTATTTTTTATCTATTCTAATTTTAAAATATGTTTTAAATTATTCTATCCAAATTTTTAAGACTATTTTTATGGTTCTTAATAAGATTTGAACAATCTTAGTTTAAAAAATCTTAGGTTCTTGTTGTTGATATGCATCATACAATTACTTTATAAGCTTTAAAAAACACATATTTGTGACTAAAACTGGACTAATGTTGCACATAGATTTTTCTTTAAATTTTTTATTTTTATTTTTGAGTTTTTAATCATTATAAAAAAATTATGTTTTTTGTAACCAGGATTTTTTTGGGTTTTTTTTACAAATCAAAAACTAATGGAAAACATGCGATTCGTTGTTCATGAATATCTTGCAAAGGACGAAAGTGTCGAGTTTTTTCAAAAAATAATAATACGCGTAATTCAAGATTTGAAGTTATAAAGCAAAATCGCGTTCAAACATATGTAGTCGTTCGAGATGTTTAAATGTGTGTAACATTCGTGAAAGCGTTTAATATTATTTTTTTGGTTTTGATTTTATTCTCCAAGCAAACATATTTGCCAAACAATAATAAGCAAATTCCTTTCATTTTTTTTAAAAAACCGTTTGTATTTAAAAGTTCGGTACAAAAAATTTTAAATAATACAAAAAAATTCTTTTTCTAAACGTTATTCAAAAAACAACTGATTTTAACACGCTGTGTTTCTTGTTAATAAGTGTTAATAAGTCGTTCGCTTATTGTTGGGAATTATTTTTTTTGTAATAGAATGTTTTCACCAGTTAGACTCGATACATTGATTTAATTAAAAAGCTATAAAAAATATACTACAATTTAGTATACTGTACCTTTAATTAAAAAATAATCCGTTTTTAAAATACTGTTTATGAGATACAAAAAAAACAAAACTTTTGTTTCGTGCCAAATTTTAGTTTCAATTTTATGTGATTTTTAATTTACACGTGGGCTAGTCCGGTTGACAAAAAAATTGTTTTTGGCATAATCATTTATGTAAAAGTATGTTGAATATTTTGATTTCGAAAATGATCAAAGCGAATTAAAAAAAATTTCGAATTTTTAAAATTTTGTTTGCAGTTTGAACAACAAACAACAAACAACTTTTAAATATTTTATACCTCAGACTTTCTAGGCATATTACCTCGAAACTGTTGAAATGTATTACACCAAAATAAATAATTTAATCAATTGTTGAGCTTAATTGATTCCCAGTCAACGATTTTATGTGATTTTTAAACTTAATCTGTTTAAAACCGTAGGTTTCGCCTGTTTTTGTTATATACCTATAACAAAATTATGTTCTCTTTTGTAACTAGGAAATTTTGTTGTTTTTTGCGAATCAATTAAAAACTAATGGAAAAATTTCGATCTATTGTCCATGGATTTCCTGCAAATGACGAAAATGTCGAGTTTTTTTGAAAAATAAAATGTCCATATATTCACGATTTGAAGTTCACACATCAAAATTGCACTCATGTTTCTAACTCCGTATTCCTAATGTTTAAATATGTGTACATTCGTCAAAACGTATTATAATGTAATTTTTTATTAGTTTTAGGCAAATAATGTTATGAAAATTTTCAAAAAATAATATTTTAATTCTCTTAATTTTTTGATATTTAGTTAAACTCTTCCCTTTTAAACATTTTTTTAGAAATCAAAGTTCATGTCATGCTCATTTTTCAGTTTATGTCTTTTTACACGAAAGTGTGCCTATTTATGAGTTCCATTGTGATCATTGATATAATTACGCCATAAACAAAATACCGCCAATGCCGCTCAAAGAAGGGCCACTAATATCCCTTGTTATCTCAGCAGGAGTCTGCTTGTTTGAGTGTTTTTCTCATAGCCAGCTGGCAAAGCGAAAATCAAAACTCGTGAAGGGTACAGCGAAGAAATTTTTTGTGGAAGTTATGAGGGGCACACATCGATTTGGGAAATTTTTCTTATTGGTCTCTTGACTGACATTGATAGAAAATAACTTTTTGCATATTACAAAAACATTCAAATCTGGAAAAATACATGCTCAAAAACGTGTCGAATTAATGGGTTTTTATTTAAAAGTTTTTAAGGGTTTTGCATTAAATTTTGTTTTTTTTTGTGTTAAAAAACCAATATTTTAAAGTGAACGCGCAAACCGCAAACCCACTAGTTTGATTACGAAAACATTATGCAATCAAAAATAAAATTTAGAAGTAAAATGAAAAAATATATAAATAATGCGTATTATTTAATTTTTTGTACCGAAATATTTAACAAAAACGGTTTTTTAACAAAATGAAGGGGTTTGTCCACAATTATTTGGCAATTTTTTGCTTTGAGAATAAAATTAAAACCAAAAATTAAAAAAAAACACATTAGTGAAACATTATGATAACATATTCAAAACGGCAAAATAATGGTTTTATTCCGAACAAAAATATGTTGTTTGCCAATCTTAATAGACTTATCCACAAAAATATGATGCAAATCAACCACAACAAACTAAACAGAATCAAATGTAAATAAACTTGTCTGCTCTTTTAATTTTTTTTGTTTTCGAAAACACCATAAAATTTACTAAGTGAAATATTTATAAAAAACAGACATGAAATTTATAAAATTAATTGCGAACTCATAATAAAATTGCAAAAACACTTCGAATTACATTTCGCTTAAAAAGTTGGCCATTACTTCGTTATTTTAGCCAATTTCAAATTAATAATTAAAATAAACCATCATTTTCGTACAGTGAAAAATTATTATAACATATTCAAAACGGCCAAAAAATAGTTTTATTCTGGTTTTAGTTACAAATGATGTTTTCTTTTTCCAAGCTTATTAAAATAATACTAGCCTTGAAAAATGCTCTAAGAATAGAGCAGGAAAAAGGGGCGATTTTTCCCCGGACGTATGTTTAGACAGAAAAGATGTAGACTAGTCTGAGATGGACATTATGTGGATTATAGGAAATTTGCATTTGGTTTGGCCAGGTGTTACTAAATAAAAACTTTTACGATATGATAATGATTTGTTTATACATTGATCCAATCACACAGCACTGTTGCATTTTTTTTAGTTTGATGAAATGTCAATTGAAAAAATCATACTCACACCAATCTTTGACAAGCGCGAAATAGCCACTTTTTAAATTAGAAGGTTATATTTTTATATTAAGTAACAACTATAAATTTGTAAAAGTGGAAATTTCGCGCTTGTCAAGGATTGCTGTGAGTATGATTTTTTCAATTGACATTTCATCAAACTAAAAAAAATGCAACAGTGCTGTGTGATTAGATCAAACGTATAAACAAATCATTATCATATCAGTAAAAATTTTATTTAGTGAGCAGCTGGCCAAACCAAATGCAAATTTCCTATAGTCCACATAATGTCCATCTCAGACTAGTCTACATCTTTTCTGTCTAAACATACGCCCGGGGAAAAATCGCCCCTTTTTCCTGCTCTATTCTTAGAGCATTTTTCAAGGCTAGTCTACCACTTTTTTTGATTTAAATTAAAAAATAGCCTAATAAACTATAGTTTTAGCTGCGCAATGACATATGTTTATAATCATTCCGTTGCCGAGATAAAATAAAAAAAATAAGAAGAAGATGAATTTAAATTACAAAATTAACCCACGTTGTTTAATTATAGTTAGTGCGGTGCAGATGCGCTCCAGACAAAGTTTACCTACGTTCTCTAAATATAGTTGGCGCGATGCCGTGCGCCAATGATTGCAATTATAATTTTTAAAGTAAAAATAATAATAATAATAATAAGATGATGAACATGAATAACAAAATTTACTCACGTTGTCTAAGTATAGTTGGCGCGGTGCCGTGGGTTAAATTGCAGTTGGCACCCCGCACCACCGATGATTAGCGGCGCGTGGCGCTCCCGCGCCTCCGACGCTTATTATTATTTTTTAATAAATAAAACTTTGAATTTATTTTTGTCATCAGTAATGCAAGAATTAAAAAAAGTACTCTGTTGTTTTTGCCGTTTTCCGCGCGGTTGAAGCAGATGGCGCTGGGAACTGGCGCCGTTTCTGCCACCAATTAAAACCGGTCTGCTATTTTTGTGCGGTTTTTATGAGGGGATGTTGGTTGTCTGCTCTGTACAATCCTTATTGTTGCCAAAAGGCTGTTACTGTGCGGTTGGGAGTTTTTATTTGTCTAATATTCAATTTTTTATTTTGATCAATAAATCGATAACAAGGACCTAAATGAAAAAAGTGCTTCCTAAGAAAGTTGCGTAATTCCTTCTTCTTTCTAATGAGCCCATGTTTATTTTTGATCAATCAGTAACGAATGAGGAATATCGTTTTTAAGAATGGAGCGGTGGAATAATAATAATAATAATAAGAAGAAGAAGAAGAAGAAGAAGAAGAAGGTTCTGAATTTCAAAATTTACCCACGTTCTCTAATTATGGTTGGCGCGGCACCACGGGGCTAAATCGCCCCGTGGCGCTCCCGCGCCACCCATGATGATGCAAATCAACAATAATAAACTAAACAGGATGAATGTCTGCTACTTTACTGTTTTTTTTTTAGAAAACATCATATTAAAATTCACTCAGTGTGGTATTCATATAAAAAACAAACATAGAATTTATTGCATTAAAATTAATTTCAAACGAAATAAGACTGCAAACACGAATTACACTTCGCTTAATAAATTAACAATACTCCGTTTATTTATTATATGTTTTAGTCGGTCTGACTGGAACTTTGTAGTTCAAGTGCTTTGAAATTTAACAAGTTTAATATAATAATATTAACACAAAAACATTTAAATTATATATTTATATTTCCATAATATGTTGAATATATTTATGCAAAAAGCAAAAAAATCATTATTAAAATTTGCACACATTGACATATTTCCTTTTATTTATATTTTGTTTATATCATTTATATCAAATTTTTTTAGTTAAAAACTATCAAAAACATCCCAAAATTTTTTTCTTGCGGTTAAATTAGATTCAATAATTAAAATAAACTATTATTTTTGTTGTGAAAAATTAAAAAAACTTTGCGGGAATCGAACTCCCACCCAATAAGAAAAAAACTTTCTTTTCAGTAAAAAAAACTTTATCCAAAACACCACCACGACGCTGAAATATAATGCGTAAACCTCTTATTATAGAAGTAACCTGCCAAACACAAACAAGGGCTGTAAAATTAATGGAAAACTCGTTTTTGCCATTAAAATAAAATAAAATTTCTATATTTTTCAAGCCTGTTACATTCAATGTCTTATAGTTTTTTATTCGTTTTTAATGAGATTTCGCATTTTTATAATCTATTTTAGCTAAGCAACCAAAAATTTTGAAAAGTTAGCCTCTGCCTATACTTTGAGAGAAGTCCTAGACCCGCGGAGAAAAGAAACACAATAAAGAAATAGTAAATAGCATTTTTTTAATTATCAAGCTTATAGCTTATGGCGTAAAAAAGATAAATGGATGACAAGATATAAATGGACGAGAAGATATAAATGGACGAGAAGATAAAATTACATAACTTGCTTTATGGCTAAATCGTGTATGAAACACAAAATCTTGTTAAAAACAGCTGAGAAAATAAAATATAAAACGCTCAAAAGATGAAATTTCTTTTATATTTTTAAGTCTTTTACATTTAGCGTTTTATATATTTTTCGAAGCGTTTTAATAAAATTTAGTATTTTTAAATTCAGTTTTAGCCGTGCGACCGAAAATTATGTAAAGTTAGGCTTTGCCAATACACTAAAGAGGCCCTATCCTCGCGGAGAAAACAAAAACACAGAAAATAAGGAAATTTTTAATAGCATTGTTTTTTTAATTATCAAACTTATAGCTTATACCATTAAAATCGGACAGCTGGTGAAGTATATTGGTGAAGTGAAGTATTGGTGAAGTGAAGTATATTGGTGGTGTATTTTTCCTTTTATATACTACTAATTTTCGTCTGAGAAAAAATTGTATTTCACGAAAAATTTCCTTCGAGTAGTTAACGGGTTAGTAACAAGATTTTCGCTTGGTTAAAATGAATGTTGGTTTTTTATAAAACATTTTTAAAGATAAAATATTTATGCTGACGAATACTACCTTTATGCGATTTTTTAGTAAAAAAAAGCTCCGTTTAAAACGCAAATTTACAAGTGCGCTAGGTAATTTTACATGAAACTTGCGGGTGTGCCAATTTGCCCCACCGTTCCATTACAAAGAAACGCGAAACACGATATACACTCCGCGTCTAAGTGGCAATAACAACCGCAAAGGGTTAATAAAACTTAAAAAAACCTGCTAGGGCACAAAAAGTTTCAGATTTGTTTCAATTTTAAGAAATATAAAATGAACCAGTATTATTATATAACAGTGGCATTTAAAAAAATATTTTTTCCTATTTTTTTTATTTACTGTTATTATGTTATTACCAGTCTGAAACCAATTTTTTGCTTTTAAGGGGAAGCGAACTACGTATAATTTTTCACGTTTTATGCTTTAGTTTTTGATTTTTTGTGTGTGTGTGTGTTTGTGTGTGTATATGTGTGTATGTGTATGTGTGTGTTTGT
>JASAMX010017581.1:0-59858 GCA_030248175.1 Microlaimidae sp. YZB2_3
CCTGAGGTTTGCAAATATTTTAAAAACAAGCAACTGCAATGTAGAACCGAAAATATCAACTTAAGGGCTCTCCACACAGTTTTGGACTTAACAGCGTTCAACAAAAAACTAGTTGCAATAAAGAACAAAAATTATTTTTTTACTTACATAAAATCTATTTTATTATTTATTGTAATAAAAGAGCATTGAAAATATTTTAAAATATCCCAACGACGAAACTTCGAATGAGTGTCAAAAACTGGGAAGCAAATGCGGTTTAAATGTTTACAATTTTTTTTTGTTTTCAATCTATATGAATTATTGAAACAATTATAATTAATCTGAAATAGTTAGTAATATAAAATAAAAAAAATGTTGCAATAAAAATATGTTCACAGTGGGGGTCGATTTCTTGACCTAAAAAAAATTCGAATGTTTGACTGGAAGTACCACAGGCGCCCTTCAACTTCGCCACAAGCCCCCCTGCTCAACTTTTCTAAAAGAGGTTTATAAACCCAAAGCCTTTTTTAAATCTAAAATATTCACACGCAGCAGATACACAGTACGAAAGCTATTATGGCCGTTTAAAAATCATAAATTTCAATGAAAAGAAACTTTAGATTTCACCAAACTAAATTAAATTCACGGTTCGCCGCAATTTTAAAAAAAAACCCCATTTTTTACGGCAAAATCGTATATTAAACCATAAATACAAAAACATTTCCAATAATTTTTTCGTACGTGAAAAAGGGTAACCGTTTTTCTTTATTGGAAGATTCCTTGACCTAAAATAATTTGACTGTCCAACTGGAGGTACCACAGGCGCTATTCGACTGCGCCACAAGCCCTTTCGCTCAACTTTCTAAAAGAGGTTTATAAACCCCAGGCCTTTATTAAATCTAAAATATGAACCCACAGCAGATTAACAGTAAAAAAGCTATTATGGCCGTTTAAAAATCATAAATTTCAATGAAAATATATTATTTGGAGCTTTAGATTTCGCCATATTAAATGAAATTCACGGTTCTCCGCAATTTTAAAAAAATAACCTCCATTTTTTACGGAAAATCGTATATTAAACCATAAATACAAAAACATTTCCAATAATTTTTTCGTACGTGAAAAAGGGTTACAGTTTCTCTTTATTGGAAGATTCCTTGACCTCAAATAATTTGACTGTGTAACTGGATGTACGACAGGCGCTATTCGACTGCGCAACAAGCCTATCTGCTAAACTTTCCTAAAAGAGTTTTACAAACCCCGGCCTTTATTAAATCTAAAATATGCACAAACAACAGATAAACAGTAAAAAAGCTATTATTGCCGTTTAAAAATTTTAAATTTCAATAAAAATACTATTTAGAGCTTTAAATTTCACCAAATTAAATTAAATCCACGTTTTGGCGCAATTAAAAAAAATTAACCCCCATTTTTAACGGAAAATCGTGTATTAAACAATTAATACAAAAACATTTCCAATAATTTTTTCGTACGTGAAAAAGGGTTACAGTTTCTCTTTATTGGAATTTTTTTTAATAAATACTGAATAGTGCTTATTTTTAAGAGTTTTAAAAAAATTTCGTTGCAATTTGATTTTTAATATTAATTATTTTAACTACTAACATTAATATAATTAATAGTTGGGCATAGTATATCAATCAATGGACGGAACTACGAAACCCCCGGAACACCGGAACCGGAAGGAGAACCGCACTTGAGATTTTCGAAAATTCGAAACAGAAAGCGAAACCGGAATTCCAAAATTTGCCTGGAACATCCGGAACCCGGAACCGGAACTGCCTATTTATGTGTGAAACCCCCGGAACACCAAAACCGGAACCAGAACCGTAATTAAAATTTTCCAAAAATCCGAAACAGAAACCAGATCCAGAAGTGAACTTTTCCTAAAATTCAGAACAAGAACCGGAACCGAAATTCTTAATTTTTCACGGAATATCCGGAACCCGGAACCGGAACTTCTCATTACTAATATTCAATGTGTACTTTATAACCGTGATATTTCTGCCTTTTTAACACCCATATTAATTTTTTACGGAAACATTTCTGTATTTCGCGAGATCTCGTATGCCAAAAATCGCGATTTTCCATACTTGAGAAAACTGCCCGGAGAGAAGTTAAAATCTAAATAACTTACGAATAACAATACTGGCTCAGGCTTAGGCTTAGACTTCCAATACAATGCATAAAAGTTTTTGCGTTGTGTTTTATGTTATTTATGAGTTTAAGTTATATGAAAAGTGACTTGTGTAAAAAATACAATGTATACGTCTTTTCCGCCATCACGATTGATGCTTTAATCTTAGATGAATTTTTATTTTAAAAAAAATATAGGCACCTTGCACTGGAACTCGGTTTATACATGAAGTATGCAATAAACATAGCGAGTCACCATAATGGATAATTACCGTATCTCCTACTTATCTTTCGTAGTATGCATATCAAGCGATCGAAAGCGCGCGAAATTTCGGTCAGTTGATCTGCATACTACGAAAGATAAGTAGGAGATACGGTAATTATCCATTATGATGACGCTTATGTATATTGTATACTTCATGTATAAACCGGGTTCCAGTGCAAGGTGTCTATTGGCATATTTTTTTTGTTTTTCAGTGATTATCTATATTTCAGTTCAGTTTGAATTAAAATAAAGTTGCTAATTTGTTTTTTTACATAATAAAGCAAGCTACATCATAAAACAAGCTAATAATCAATAAAAATTGCGTACAATGTCATAACACGGACTACAAAATATCTTGTGAAACAAGAAGAAGAATGAATATGAACCTTAATTACTTCTAATGAGCAAAGCAAAAATTATCATTAAAATTAATAAATTTACCTTATTAGATATTACTACTTTTTTCCTTGGACAGGAGTTCTACGAATTTTTCAATAAATTTTTGATTAATAAACAATTCGTAAACAGTACGAAATGTGGCAAAAGATACGAATTAAATGAGCGGATCTTTTCCCCGGAAGAAATTTGTAGTATCTTATTAATTTCTTCGTTAACTTAATGAATCCTTTTTAAGAGAGTAGAATATTTACATTTTCTTTTTTTCTGTTTGTGAAAAATCATGCACAAATACTTTAGCTTTGCTAAAAAAATACCATGTAGTTTGTAAGCTATTCTACCACTGACGTTTTTTTTTATTTTATGCGAAGTAGTTTGTAATATTTACAAACATATTCGTTGTCCCATACTGAAGTAACGATTTTGTAAAATGTTTTAAAAAAATTGCAACAGGAGAATTAAAAGTTATTGTAAGAAATCGAAAATAATTTTATCTTTAGATTAAGTTGTCCAGGAAAACTTTTTAACGGTTTTTACCTAGATTAAACAGGCACATACCCGTTTACCTAGATTAAACAGGCACATATTCGAATTTTATAGCTTCAGAATCCACCATTTTAACAAAGTATGAAAATTTATTTCTTGCCTATACTCTGCAACTTTTATGTTATTTTTTTGAAAACAGAAATTAGTTCCACTTCATCGCTTTCGAATTAAGCGAGTTATGCAAAGTTTTAGATTTTGTGAAAGTGGTAATTCAAAATTCAAATTAATTAAACAAAATTAAATAAATAATAATGACAATATAATAATTTTAAAAAAATTGATGAAAAGGATTACGTTTCGATAATTATTCGTTGAATTATACAAATTTTTAAGTACACATAGTTTTCTCTTGGTTTTTTTATTAGAAATATATTATATTACAAGGAAGCAAACATTATTCCATTAACAATCGTAATAATGTTTGTTAAAAGAATATATAAAAGTCAGCGTACACCTAAGACATTGTTTTAATAATTTCAAAGTGATGCTAAGCCAAAATACGTGAAAAGAAATTAAATTAAAGTAAAAAAAGTTATATGAGGAAAAAAATTTTTAAGTATAAAAGCCTAAATTACTTATATTTAAAAAACGAATAAATATGACGACATTAAAACTAAGGAAACTACATAGAAAGTTTATAAAACAACACTAAGAATTAATACTAATATGCTAAAAATATATCTAATTTACTTAAATTTACAAATTATACACTAGCTTAAAATATAACTTTTCGTTAAAAACAACCACCAAAACCTTTTTTTTGATAAAAAAAATACAAAATATGTAAGTGACAATTGAAACAATTTAAAAATATTTTTATACTTAAGCGTATAATAGAAAGGAAGACCAAAATGAATAAAGCTAGCGGACCAGAGCACACAAATTAGCAGATAAAAAAAATTATGTAAATGAGACTAAAAGAATAAAAACCACGAAATATATAAAAACTACAATACATCTAAAAAATATAAAACACAAGTCTCAAAATAAAAGGTGCTCAGTAAAATTCGAAACAAAAAATAATAAAATACGATGAAACAATGATAGGAAAAACGGGACGTGTTGTTTGAAAGAGTGGTTAATAAAACGATTATGAGAGCAAAAAAGGGGGGGATTAATGCAAAAGAAAAATTCATGTGTATTTTACTTAAAACAGTTTTAGGGGGAAAAGATACATTTTTGTTTAAAGAAGGCTTATTTTGCTCTATAATTATACTTTCTTTAACCAGAAGCTCAAAATCATTGTTACCCTTACAAACAATTGAAAAATTACTGACATTAGCATTAAAGCCAAAAATCATAATATGATCTAAAATTGCACAAATCATAACAGACACGATGGCGCCTTCGTGTCCTGTCATTTTAAGTTTGCCATTTTTAGGAAAACATTCATTGCAAATTCGTACTAAAATTCAACAATTGTTAAAATCGTTTCCTCAGGTCAATCGTAAAAAAGTGTTCTTTTCTCATAATCGTGTTGGTAGATTTTTTCGTATTAAGGATAAAATTTCCAAGCGTCTGGTCTCTGGTGTGGTTTATACATTTAAGTGTGGTCACTGCAATGGTACCAGCTATACGGGCAAAACCTCCCGTCATTTGCATATGAGAGTTTTCGAACATTTGGGAGTTTCACCCTTTACCGGAAGACCTAATGTGCATCGAGATTCTGCAATTTTAGATCATATTATGATTTTTGGCTCTAATGCTAATGTCAGTAATTTTTCAATTGTTTGTAAGGGTAACAATGATTTTGAGCTTTTGGTTGAAGAAAGTATAATTATAGAGCAAAATAAGCCTTCCTTAAACAAAAATGTATCTTAGTTCCCCCTAAAACTGTTTTTAATAAAATACACAGGTATTTTTCTTTCGCATTAATCCCCCTTTTTCGCTCTCATAATCGTTTTATTAACCACTCGTTCAAACAACACGTCCCGTTTTTCCTATCATTGTTTCATCGTATTTTTATTATTTTTGTTTCGAATTTTACTCATCACCTTTTATTTCGAGATATTAGTTTCATATTTTTTAGATGTATTGTAGCTTTTATATATTTCGTGGTTTTTATTGGTTTAGTCTCATTTACATAATTTTTTTATCTGCTAATTTGTGTACTCTGGTCCGCTAGCTTTATTCATTTTGCTCTTCCTTTCTATTATATGCTTAAGTATAAAAATATTTTTAAATTGTTTCAATTGTCACTTACATATTTTGTTTTTTTTTATAAAAAAAAGATTTTGGTGGTTGTTTTTAACGAAAAGTTATATTTTAAGCTAGAGTATAATTTGTAAGTTTAAGTAAATTTAAGTAAATTAGATATATTTTTAGCATATTAGTATTAATTTTTAGTGTTGTTTTATAAACTTTCTATGTAGTTTCCCCAGTTTTAATGTCGCCATATTTATATTTATTCGTTTTTTAAATATAAGTAATTTATGTTTTTATACTTAAAAAATTTTTTTTTCCTGATATTACTTAGTTTTACTTTTATTTAATCTCTTTTCACGTATTTTGGCTTAGCATCACTTTGAAATTATTAAAACAATGTCTTAGGTGTACGCTGACTTTTATATTTTCTTTTAACAAACATTATTACGATTGTTAATGTACTAATATTTGCTTCCTTGTAATATAATATATTTCTAATAAAAAAACCAAGAGAAAACTATGTGTACTTAAAAATTTGTATAATTCAACGAATAATTATCGAAACGTAATCCTTTTCATCAATTTTTTTTAAATTATTATATTGTCATTATTATTTATTTAATTTTGTTTAATTAATTTAAATTTTGAATTACCACTTTTACAAAATCTAAAACTTTGCATAACTCGCTTAATTCGAAAGCGATGAAGTGGAACTAATTTCTGTTTTCAAAAAAATAACATAAAAGTTGCAGAGTATAGGCAAGAAATAAATTTTCATACTTTGTTAAAATGGTGGATTCTGAAGCTATAAAATTTAAATATGTGCCTGTTTAATCTAGGTAAACAGGTATATGCCTGTTTAATCTAGGTAAAAACCGTTAAAAAGTTTTCCTGGACAACTTAATCTAAAGATAAAATTATTTTCGATTCCTTACAATAACTTTTAAATCTCTTGCTTGCAATTTTTTTACTAAAACATTTTATAAATTCGTTACTTCAGTATGGGACAACGAATATGTTTGTAAATATTACAAACTACTTCGCATAAAATTAAAAAAAACGTCAGTGGTAGAATAGCTTACAAACTACATGGTATTTTTTTAGCAAAGCTAAAGTATTTGTGCATGATTTTTCACAAACAGAAAAAAAGAAAATGTAAATATTCTACTCTCTTAAAAAGGATTCATTAAGTTAATTTTTCGAAGAAAATTAGAAAGATACTTATAAATTTCTTCCGGGAACAATTCCCGCTCATTTAATTCGTATACTTTTGCCACATTTCGTACTGTTTACGAATTGTTTATTAATCAAAAATTTATTGAAAAATTGGTAGAACTCGTGTCCAAGGAAAAAAGTAGTAATTTCTAATAGGGTAAATTTACTAATTTTAATGATAATTTTTGCTTTGCTAATTAGAAAGTAATTAAGGTTCATATTCATTCTTCTTCTTGTTTCAAAAGATATTTTGTAGTCCGTGTTATGACATTGTACGCAATTTTTATTGATTATTAGCTTGTTTTATGATGTAGCTTGCTTTATTATGTAAAAAAACAAATTAGCAACTTTATTTTAATTTAAACTGAACTAAAATATAGATAATCACTGAAAAACAAAAAATATGCCAATAGACACCTTGCACTTGAACTCGGTTTATACATGAAGTATACAATATACATAAGCGTCACCGTAATGGATAATTACCGTATCTCCAACTTATCTTTCGTAGTATGCAGATCAACAGACCGAAATTTCGTGAGCTTTCGAGGGTTGATCTGCATACTACAAAAGAAAAGTAGGAGATACGGTAATTATCCATTATGGTGACTCGCTATGTTTATTGCATACTTCATGTATAAACCGAGTTCCAGTGCAAGGTGCCTATAGTTTTTTTTAAATAAAAATTCATCTAAGATTAAAGCATCAATCGTGATGGCGGAAAAGACGTATACATTGTATTTTTTACACAAGTCACTTTTCATATAACTTAAACTCATAAATAACTTAAAACACAACGCAAAAACTTTTATGCATTGTATTGGAAGTCTAAGCCTAAGCCTGAGCCAGTATTGTTATTCGTAAGTTATTTAGATTTTAACTTCTCTCCGGGCAGTTTTCTCAAGTATGGAAAATCGCGATTTTTGGCATACGAGATCTCGCGAAATACAGAAATGTTTCCGTAAAAAATTAATATGGGTGTTAAAAAGGCAGAAATATCACGGTTATAAAGTACACATTGAATATTAGTAATGAGAAGTTCCGGTTCCGGGTTCCGGATATTCCGTGAAAAATTAAGAATTTCGGTTCCGGTTCTTGTTCTGAATTTTAGGAAAAGCTCACTTCTGGATCTGGTTCCTGTTTCGGATTTTCGGAAAATCTCAATTTCGGTTCTGGTTCCGATTTTGGTGTTCCGGGGGTTTCACAGTGTGATAGGCAGTTCCGGTTCCGGGTTCCGGATGTTCCAGGCAAATTTTGGAATTCCGGTTTCGCTTTCTGTTCCGAATTTTCAAACAATCTCAAGTCCGGTTCTGGTTCCGGTTCCGGTGTTCTGGGGGTTTCGTAGTTCCGTCCATTGATTGATATAATATGCCCAACTATTAAGTATATTAATGTTAGTAGTTAAAATAATTGATATTAAAAATCAAATTGCAACGAAATTTTTTTAAAACTCTTAAAAATATGCACTATTCAGTATTTATTAAAAAAAATTCCAATAAAGAGAAACTGTAACCCTTTTTCACGTACGAATAAATTATTGGAAATGTTTTTGTATTTATGGTTTAATATACAATTTTCCGTAAAAATGGGGATTATTTTTTTTAAAATTGCGGCGAACCGTGAATTTCATTTAATATGTTGAAATCTAAAGCTCCAAATAATATATTTTCATTGGAATTTATGATTTTTAAACGGCCATAATAGCTTTTGTACTGTTAATCTGCTGTGGGTTCATATTTTAGATTTAATAAAGGCCTGGGGTTTATAAACCTCTTTTATAAAGTTGAGCAGAAGGGCTTGTGGCGCAGTCGAATAGCGCCTGTGGTACCTCCAGTTGGACAGTCAAATTATTTTAGGTCAAGGAATCCTTCCAATAAAGAAAAACTTTTACCCTTTTTAACGTACGAAAAAATTATTGGAAATTTTTTTGTATTTATGGTTTAATATACGATTTTCCGTAAAAAATGGGGGTTATTTTTTTAAAATTGCGGCGAATCGTGAATTTAATTTAGTTTGGTGAAATCTAAAGCTTCAAATAGTATATTTTCATTGAAATTTATGATTTTTAAACGGCCATAATAGCTTTCGTACTGTTAATCTGCTGTGTGTGCATATTTTAGATTTAATAAAGGCCTGGGGTTTATAAACCTCTTTTAGAAAGTTGAGCGAAAGGGCTTGTGGCGCAGTCGAATAGCGCCTGTGGTACCTCCAGTTGGACAGTCAAATTATTTTAGGTCAAGGAATCTTCCAATAAAGAAAAACGGTTACCCTTTTTCACGTACGAAAAAATTATTGGAAATGTTTTTGTATTTATGGTTTAATATACGATTTTCCGTAAAAAATGGGGTTTTTTTTTAAAATTGCGGCGAACCGTGAATTTAATTTAGTTTGGTGAAATCTAAAGCTTCTTTTCATTGAAATTTATGATTTTTAAACTGCCATAATAGCTTTCGTACTGTTAATCTGCTGTGTTTGCATATTTTAGATTTAATAAAGGCCTGAGGTTTATAAACCTCTTTTAGAAAGTTGAGCAGGGCTTGTGGCGAAGTCGAAGGGCGCCTGTGGTACTTCCAGTCAAACATTCAAATTTTTTTAGGTCAAGAAATCGACCCCCACTGTGAACATATTTTTATTGCAACATTTTTTTTATTTAATATTACTAACTATTTCAGATTAATTATAATTGTTTTAATAATTAATATGGATTGAAAGCAAAAAAAATTGTAAACATTTAAACCGCATTTGTTTTCCAGTTTTTGACACTCATTCGAATTTTCGTCGTTGGGATATTTTAAAATATTTTCAATGCTCTTTTATTACAATAAATAATAAAACGGATTTTATGTAAGTAAAAAAATAATTTTTGTTCTATATTGCAACTGGTTTTTTGTTGAACGCTGTTAAGTCCAAAACTGTGTGGAGAGACCGAGACCTTAAGTTGATATTTTCGGTTCTACATTGCAGTTGCTTGTTTTTAAAATATTTGCAAACCTCAGGAAACTCTGCAACAAAAAAATCTGTTGAAAAATGATTGATAGTGAAAAAAAATTTCCGCTTAGCACATCCCAGTAACGTTATGATTTATACGAAAATTTTATTACTGTATAGAATTTAATTTTAACTATACGTTGATATAATTATGATTTAAATTAACCTACCGTAAGTGGAATATGCTTATTGAAAATGTTTGTCAGTTACAATCATTTTTGCACACTTTAAAAAAGAAAAAGTATCCAGAAGGGAAGTATTATTCTAAAGAATTTATCAGTTTGTGTGTTTATGTTTTCCATTATAATTTATTAAATCAAAAAATAAACAGTTAACAAATAAATTAAGTCTTGGAATCTTTATCCTGTAAAAATATTATCACTTTCAAAATAAATACAGCAATAAAATATAATACTGATTAAAAATATTAAATACTGTCACTAAATATCTTATTAAAATAAATAGAGCTTCAAAAAATAAGCAACATCACAAAACAAAAAAATATAATAAAATAGAAACAAATAGGCACATCATGTGGTGATCATATCTAGAAAAAAGGTCAATTAGTTAATTTTAATATCAGCAAGATACTCTTGATATATAGTTATTATTATTATTCTTCTTCTTCTTCTTATTTTAATAGTATTATTATTATTATTATTATTATTATTATTATTATTATTATTATTATTATTATTATTATTATTATTATTATTATTATTATTATTATTATTATTATTATTATTACTATTATTATTATTATTATTATTATTATTATTATTATTATTATTATTATTATTATTATTATTATTATTATTATTATTATTATTATTATTATTCTTCTTTCTCTTCTTTCTTTCTTCTTCTTCTCTTATTATTATTATTATTATTTATTATTATTATTATTATTATTATTATTATTATTATTATTATTATTATTATTATTATTATTATTATTATTGATTATTATTATTATTATTATTATTATTATTATTATTATTTATTATTATTATTATTATTATTATTATTATTATTATTATTATTATTATTATTATTATTATTATTATTATTATTATTATTATTATTATTATTATTATTATTATTATTATTATTATTATTATTATTATTATTATTATTATTATTATTATTATTATTATTATTATTATTATTATTATTATTATTATTATTATTATTATTATTATTATTATTATTATTATTATTATTATTATTATTATTATTATTATTATTATTATTATTATTATTATTATTATTATTATTATTATTATTATTATTATTATTATTATTATTATTATTATTATTGTTATTATTATTATTATTATTATTATTATTATTATTATTATTATCGTTAATAGTATAAATAAAAATAAAAACTTAAAACACAAAAGTGACACAAAACTTAAAACCTTCAGATTGAGCATGGAGACTTGATTCGGTTTTAACAATTTTATTAAAAACTGGTGGCCCGTTAATAATCAAATTTTTGTAGGTACCTCAACTATATAAACTTATTTTGTAAAAGCACTAAATTCTAAATTATTAAATTTTTAAATTTTTTAATTAAAGATAAATTCTATCAGGGTGAAAATAGATTATTGGTAAAGTAACCACTCATTTTTTGAGAAAATATCACGTGCAGAGAAACACATGACGCAGCTAAAAATATTTGGCTACATAAACGCTAAAAAATTTTTTAAAATTTTTCTCGCTCACTGGTTTATTGTTTATTTCTTCCTGGTGGAGAGCGGTTACACTCTTAATTTCAGCCTTAAAGACTTTAGTTTTAGTATTAAGTAAATAAAATGTGAAAATTTTTGATCTATAAATAAATACCATCTGAGCTAAATTTGCGTTAATTAAAAAAAACAACTTTGAATTTATGAATTAAATTAGTTAAAAACAGTGTAAATCTGTGAATATCTGAGTTTGGTTCAAAAGTCATTACATTATGCAGTTTATTATTGACGAAATAAAAAAAAATAGTTCACACAGTAGTGAAAAAATTTGTTCACACAGAAGTGACAAGTGACAAAACATTCACTCGGTTTCCACAAGTGGCAACACTGAAACGCATTGCCACTTGTCATCCCTAGTGAACTAGGCATGAGGCCACAATATCCGCGTAAATAGCACACCCAACGCAGTCCTAGCCCACACTTAAGAAGGACGAGTGACAAGTTAAACGGTCGGGGAACGCGTTGTTATTTGTCAATCCGGTGTGCACCGACTCTTAGGCCACAATATACGGCGGCATAAATAGTACACCCAACGCCGACATCCCGATGAAAAATGAAAACGTGAACAGACACCATCGGTCCACGACCAAAGCCGCAAATCGCCAGTCTTTTTCTTGTGCGGTTGTCTCGTCCTCCTCCTGCATGCGGTTTGTGATTGTCTAAAAAAAACATGAAGTAATCTATTGTTGTAAACGGAAGTAATCCCTATGTAAAGGCTGGTTCATACTTATGACAAAACGTCCTTTGGACAAAGTCCAAAAGACAAAAGTCCTTTGGACTTTGTCCAAAGGACAAACACAGCGCCAAAACGTCCTTTGGAATTTGTCCTTTAAATTTTGTCCAAAGGACAACGTGTCCATACTTTTTGTCCTTTGGACTTTGTCCTTTGGACAAAGTCCAAAGGACAAATCTTTTGGACTTTGTCCAAAAGACAAATCCTTTGGACTTTGTCCAAAGGACAAATTTAAAGTAGCTTTCATACTTCGTCCAAAGGAAAAAGTCAAAAGGCGTTTTGGCTTGTCCAAAGGACGTTTGACTTTTCTATAATTGTCCTTTGGACTTTGTCCAAAGGACCTTTTGTCATAAGTAAGAGCCAGCTTTTACGCTGCACTCAAAAATGGATGCCCGCATTTGTCTAACATCGCGCCAACACCTGTCTATTAAAGCGCCCCCGTGGGCATTTTTTTAGTATTCGCACCTGGTTTTTAAAACCTTGTTTTGCCGTTCCTTCTCCCACAACCATTTCTACGGAAAAAACATATATTACGTGATCACGAATACTATATGATATTTTGAGGGTCCTTTAAATCCTGACGATAAATATTTTGAGAAGACCTGGAATACCTAGATTAAGATTATGAGCAATTTTCTTAGGGTTAAACACAGTATATGAACCAAGACTTAGATTACAGTATACGAGCCAAGTTAAAAATTTACAACAAGAATTGTTCCGTTGTTAAAAAATTAAAACTTCAGGACAAGGCACTCTACGCTAGAAAATACGCTATTTTAAGAGGCAGCCTTTAAGGAGCACTGTGACAAATCTAATTCCAATATCGATTAAAACACATAACTCATTTAATACTGAACCGATCGCTGAACTAGATCAGCTGAATTTTAAAACTGCGGCAGTATTGTATTGGAGCGCTCCAAATATCAAATTTAATTTGATAGGTTTGACATTAAAGGATCAGTTCGGTTGGAGATATATAGGAATTTTATTTGTGACGGTGCTCTTTAAAAGGCAATCACTGAAGCATTTGCCAGGGACAGTTTTTCACAGCGCAGATGAAATTCTCATACCAGGGGCCGGTTGCATAAAAATCCCTCAATAAAGTGAAAAAAATCCTTACTTTTTCCCTTAAATACAGTAATCTCCCAAGGTTAAGTTTTCCCTTAAGGTGCGATTCTGAGTCAAACTTTTTGTCTTTGATTTTGATAATTGTTAGTGAAAACCTTACCCCTGCCCCCAATAGCCCAAATAAATTTTTTAACAATATATCTGTGTGATTCAGGAGTTATGACCCTCCAAAAATGGCATTTTTCGACAATTCTGTACATGACAAATTGCTCATTGGGTATTAAGATTTACGTTACAAATTATGCACTCAAAGGAAGATACTACTTTCAACTTTAATTTGATACCTTAATCATTAAGATTGGTGCAGTATTTGTGAAAATATTGCGTTTCCCGTACAAAAAACCCTCGATTTTTTTGTTAAAAACACCAAACGATTTTGTAGTTTATTTGTGATTATGTGTAGTTTATGCAGTGATTTTGTAGTTTAACCAAAAATATATAATACTATATATTATATTAAGGAAAAATATGTCACTTAGTCTCAGAAGCGAAACGATTTGGTGCCATTTTTTGAGCACTGCCATTAATTGTTGTGCGAATAAAATGGCAAAACAACTGCTCTTATTGAGGCATGTGTCGTGTAAATGGGCACTGCTCAAAATGTAGCAATGTTTTTGTGTATATACTTGCATGCTAACTCGAACGCACTGCATTTTGAAGCACACTGCACTTTTTTAACAGTTTTATGCGCATATATGCGCATATACTGCACATAAATTGGCACAACCGCTTGAAACACAAAAAATAAACCCACTAAAAAACCAGTACTTAGTTTTCACATTGTACACAAAATACAAACTTTTAGTATAGACATACAAAACTAAAATACAATACAATACACAAAAAGATCTATTTATGTATTGCATTGGATTTTATTTTTGTATGTCTATACTAAAAGTTTGTATTTTGTGTACAAGTGTGCAAACTAAATAGTGGTTTTTAAGTGGGTTTATTTTTTTGTTTCAAGCGGTTGTGCCATTTTATGTGCAGTATATGCGCATATATGCGCATAAAATTGCTAAAAAAGTGCAGTGTGCTTCAAAATGCAGTGCGTTCGAGTTAGCATGCAGGTATATGCGCAAAAACACTGCTACATTTTGAGCAGTGCCCATTTACACGACACATGCCTCAATAAGAGCAGTTGTTTTGCCATTTTATGCGCACAACAATTAATGGCAGTGCTCAAAAAATGGCACCAAATTGTTTCGCTTCTGAGACTGAGTGACATATTTTTCCTTAATATATTATATAGTATTATATATTTTTGGTTTAACCAACTTTTCTTTACTTCGTCTTTTTAGCGAAAAAATCGAGTGTTTTTTTGTACAAAAAAACATTATCTCGACAAATACTGCACCGATTTTAACAATCAAGGTATCAAATTAAAGTAGAAAATAGCCTTTTTCTTTGAGTAAAAAATTTATAACGGAATATTTTGACAAATAGTGCATCAATCTTAACGATCAAGGTATCAAATTAAAGTAAAAATAAGTCCCCTTTATTGTGTTCTGCGCAATTGAGACCAGGGCAGATTTTAGAATCAGTTCATTCAATTAGAATACTGATAAATTCATTAATCTTTAAAATTATTAATTTATAAAAATTTCGTTATTGAATAATTTTGTTATTTTATTCAAGTTTATATTTGTTGAGCGGATAACACAATCGCAAACCTAAAAATATGTCGATAACTAAAATTATTAATTATTAAAATGCTCAAATGAGCTGATTACATAACAAACTTAAATTACTGGATAAAAATAAAATATAAAATTATACAACAAACAAGGCATAGAAGATAAATGTAGTGCAAACCTTATATGGAATAATGGTAAGACATCTATTTTCAATGCAAACACGATAACAAATGTTTAATAAAACACTACTATAAACCTAAAATAAAACTATTACATAATATACCTACAAACTATGGCGTTTAGGGCATAAAACGTTTTAAGAGCTCTATGCTGCCCTCTTCAGTTAAACACATGGAATTTCACTCAGTTACTTAGCAACTTTTAACATAAAAAATATACACAAATACATTATGCATATAAAAAATATATTATATTAAATTATACTATATATTATTATTATATATTATTATTTTATATATTATATATTATTTTATTATATATTATTATATTATATATTATTACATTATATATTATATAATATTTATTATATTATATCAAATTATATTATATTATATTAAACGTAAACACCAATGATGCATGTTTGACTACATGTCTTTTGCCAAATATTTTTGTCCGTTTGTTAAAACAAAGAATATCAACTTGCCTTAATTTGTTGATAAATCTTTTGTAGGATAAACAAAACAGTTTCTTCTTTATTGTTTATTATTGAGCTATTCGGATTTAACATTTCCATACAAAATAAAAATGTTTGATTTATATCTGTGGTGTTTTGTTCTTTTCTCGGCTTTCTCTCTGTTGTTCCACTCAAAAAGTGATCTTCTTTATCGTAAAATTTTACAAAAGGGTCAGATTCGTCTTCATTCTAAAAAAAACAGAACATTTCCAATGGTTCAAATATATCTGGCTGACTTCGAATGTTTGAATGAGAGACATGAGCGGACCAATTAATATTGTGCAGTTATGACTTGTTTAAAAAAATGAATTAGAACGTATATTTTCTTTATTTCCGCCTTATCACAAAATATACAAGAAATTAGTCAAGTTTAGGTCTTTAACAAGTATCATTTTTGTTCCAAATTAAGTAATTTGAGAAATAATTGTAAAACTATGGTAGTTAGTTTTTGTATTAAATCGTTTTTGTTAAAAATTTTAAGTGATTTTTTGTTAAATAGAGGATTCAATATTGCAAATCATCGAAGTCAGCTACGTTTGATTGGCCTAAAGACATCTCGCACTGAAACTTAAAATAAACATAAGATATAGCACACACTAATATTGCTGACTGTACGGAAAATACCGTAATCATGCAAATATTTTTTTAAAAACGAAAGACGAAACCCACTGGGGTGTTTAATAATGACATCACACTGATTATGTATCTTGATTAATATTAGAAATTGTCGGTTTTTTAACGTATAATTAAGATGTGTATGTAAAAATGAAAAAATTATATGGCTACAGATGTTATTAAAAACGGGTTATTTCCCGTCGACGCCGCCACCAAATAATCAGGGAAACGTCGACGATTATCATGGTTTAACCATTACAAATTTTGTTTTTAAATAATTTAATATTATCTAAAATTACAACAGACGCAATAATTTTTAGTTATTTATGTTTTACAAACCCTGAATTTTACATGAATGTATGAAACGGTTAATTTTGTTTTAGAGGTTGAACGTCACAGATAAGTATTGATTTTTCAGCACAAATAGACCAAAAACACATTCATAGAATACAATAAATTATAAAGTGAACATCACAGATAAGTATTGATTTTTCAGCACAAAAAGACCAAAAACACATTCATAGAATACAATAAATTATAAAGTGAACATCACAGATAAGTCTGATTTTAGAAAATAGAAAAAAAAAATATAAAATAAATTATAAAGTGTAAAATAAATCAAAAGTCATAAGCAAATAATCAAAATAAATGTTACTTCGTTATATTCCATCAGTGTTCTTCTAAAAGGGTTCGGCAGTGATTTCCATTGAAATTCATAGCCCGTTCTTCTCATGAACAACAACCACGGTAACCAGTACAACAGGATTGATTTCGTCTAAGTTTGAACCAGGTTTGGAATTTAGGCAATTAAACAAATTTTTACTTGTACAGGACACGATTTTACACGACATACAACAAATTTTGAAACTTTGAACTTTTAAAACTTTTTCCCGCCTAAAACGACCGGTTCTACAGAAAAACAAACTCACTTTGAGCCAGGGGGCAACTTATTTCTAAAAAAATTGTTTAACAAATAATAGTTTCTGTTTGAGAATTTCAACTAGTCGTTACTACGGCAAAATGAGCAACAGTCATTATAAAATACACGTGACTGTGACTCATTCTGTAGTTAATAGGGTCCTGTTTTAAATTTAAAATGAGTCACAGGCACACATATTTTATAGGAACTGTAGCTCATTTTGCCGTAGTAACGACGATATGGACCTACTAATAAAATTTTGTGTCCACGGTTTCGCGCCAAATCAAAAGTCATTATGTAATTACCGCATTTTTTTGAGAAACTAAAATTTAGCAACACTATTTTAAAAATGTCAAAGATTTTTGTAAATTTTGACGATTGTTTTAAGCTTTTTTTGGTTTATGACTACTTTTTAGTTTTTTATATGTCAATTTAAATCTAATAAAATTTTGTGTCCACGGTTTCGCGCCAAATCAAAAGTCATTATGTAATTACCGCATTTTTTTGAGAAACTAAAATTTAGCAACACTATTTAAAAAATGTCAAAGATTTTTGTAAATTTTGACGATTGTTTTAAACTTTTTTTGGTTTATGCCTACTTTTTAGTTTTTTATATGTCAATTTAAATTCAGCGACCAAGTTTTGAATAAGTTTAATTGAGAAAAATTTTGTTTTCAAAGAACTGCAAAACTAAAACAAAACAAGTGAAAAGATAAAAATGTGATTTTTGGAATTCTGGTTTTCGTCTAATAATAGATACTGCAAGGGTCCGGTACAAAAGAGTCCCGGCACAAAAGAGTCCTGAAAAAAATCGCAGTTGGCACAAAAGAGTCCTGGCACAAAAGAGTCCCGGCACAAAAGAGTCCTGGAGAAAATGCGTTCATCTGCCAAAGCGCTGCGAGCGCTGAGGTCGGCACAAAAGAGTCCTGGCATAAAAGCAATTTTTCACAGCTAACATACAATGTTCATACCTTAGCTGTCTTCCAGTTTTTTATTTGTTTTTTTTAATAAGCCTCTTAAGAGGCTGTGTAAAGAATTTCGCGGGTAAAAAATTAATGTTTTCAAGTATTTTTATTATTTAGTTATTAAAACGCTTAATGCTTTGTAAAGCGTTTAAAAAATAAGAAAAAATCATTGATGATCATAAACTAAAAAACTTACCCACGTTCTTAAATTATAGTTGGAGCAGTGTCGTGGGGCTATATTGCTGTGTGGCGCTTTTGCACCTTTAATGATTGCAATTATTTTTTTTAAACTAAAGAATCAGCAGAAGAATAAGATGAACATGAATTACAAATTTTATTTCATCCACGTTCTCTGATTAAAGTTGGTGCGGTGCCTCGGGGTTAAATTGCTATATAAACAATGAAAGAATATCGATTTTAAGATAAGAGCGTTAAATAATACTAAAATAAGTAGAAGAAGATGAACATGAATTACAAAATTTTCCAAACTAATTATAGTTAGTTAATTATAGTTGGCGCGGTGCTGTGGAGCTAAACCGCCGCGGGGCTTTCCGCGCCACCGATAATTGCAATTATTATATTTTTTTTTGAAATAAAACTTTAAATTTAATTTTTTCATCAATAAATCAAGAATTAACAAAACATATTTTATTGTTTTTGCCGTTTTCGCCGGTTGAAGTAGATCGAGCTGTGAAGTTTCCGCCACCAATAGCAACTAAGCACAGCCGTCTGCTTTGCAGTTTCTATGAGGAGCTGTCGGCTGTCTGCTCTGTACAATCCTTATTGTTGCCAAAAGGCTATTATTGTGCGGTTAGAAGTTTTCATTTTGCTACTTTTTAATTTATTATTTTGATCAATAAATCGATAACAAGGACTTAAATGGAAAAAGTGGCTCCTAAAAAAGTGGCGTAATTTTTTCTTCGTTCCAATGAGTCCAAGTTTATTCTTGATCAATCAGTAACGAAGGAGGAATATCGATTTTAAGAAATGAGCGTTAGAATAATAATAATAATAAAAAGAAGAAGGAGATGAACATGAATTTTAAAATTTTTTAGCTAAAAATCTTTTAAATTAACAGTTTGTCGTTACTTTGACAAAAAGTCACAATCAGTATAAAATCAACGTGATTCTGACTCATTTTGTTTGAATTACTTGTGTTTTAAGATATAAAAAGAGTCACAGTTACGAGTATTTTACGACGCTTTTGACTCATTGTGTCAGAGTAACGACGTGTTGAATTACGTCATAAACTGGAAGACAGCTGAGGTGTGAAAATTGTATGATAGCTGTGAAAAATTGATTTTATGCCAGGACTCTTTTGTGCCGACTTCAGCGCTCGAAGCGCTTGGGCGCATGAACGCATTTTCTTCAGGACTCTTTTGTGCCGGAACTCTTTTGTGCCAGGACTCTTTTGTGCCAGCTGCGATTTTTTTCAGGACTCTTTTGTGCCGGGACTCTTTTGAAGGTGAGCCATATTAACATATAATTTATACTAATTGATTTAATATTCCTAATAACTAATTAGGTGAAAATTATCGCTGGTTTAAAGTGCATTTCGCAATATTTTGGTGGGTTTCCTGCGTTTTGCAACATAAATTATTTATTTATTTATTTTCTTGGATTAATCAGAAAAAAAAAATTTTATAAATGCTTTAATGTAATAAAAAAATCGCTACGTTTTTTTAAAATAAATGCTTTATTGATTGTAATATTTCAGGTTACAAAAATATTGCCATAAAAGGCATTTTATCTGAGAGGCATTTTGTTTCGTGGCGGGACCTAAACAAAATTTTTTGACGAGCAACGCTAAACTTTTTTGTAATCTTATGGAAAAACACGTTCTTCCTTTTAACAGTTCTAAGAAAGAAAACTAAATGTTACAAGCGTAAAAAATTTTGTGAACCAAGTTTTCATTTTTTTAATTCCAAAAATTTCATAATTTTTTGAATGCTTGATATTAGTCATTTCCTAAATAAAGGTTCCTGCTTCCAAAAATTTTTTAAATTTTTTTATTATTGAAAAAACGTTTTATGCAAATTTTAATTGCAATTAATATTATTTTATGTGTTTAACATTGATCCTTCAAAAAGTTGATAAGTAATATTTATAACTAAACCGATAGAGCTCTAAACAACAAATCATAATATATAACTTGAACTCTTTTTTTTTCATAATGAAATAAATTTTTATCAATTCAATTAAATAAATTCCTTAAAGGCTCATGATTTTTTTTGTAACACTATTAGTTTGTTCCTTCATATATAACACAAAAAATGTCCAATTGTACACTAAATTTGTGAGCAAAATTTTGCTACAAAAGTCGCACTTCTAAACTTTCGTGCGACTTTTCTAGCAAAAATCCGCATTTTTCCGGCGCTGCGATTTTTAACACAGTGTTAGTTTTCTTGCAGTGCTGACTGTGACTTTTTGCACTTAATACTGCTTTAATCGCATACTGCGATTGTTTTATGGTTGAATTATATCTGGCTGACGCTGAAAATTAGAATGCAGACATGAAGGGACCAATTAAAATTGTGCGGTAATGACGTTTCTTTTAAAAAAAACGATAAGAACGCAGAATTTTTTTAATTCTACTTTTTCACAAAAATACAAAAATTAACCAACTTTAGCCATTAAAAAATTTGCATTTGGGTTACAAATTAGGTAATTTAATAAATAATTATTAAAATACACTTTTTAATGTTTGTTATTAATCCGCTTTAGTGAAAAATTTTGAATGTTTTTGTTGTTGAATAGTCGATTCAATACTGCAAATCTCGCGGTCAGCTAGATTTTTTTTGCCTATAGCACTGAGGGGCTGACTGCACAAGAAAAAATTTAAACTCGTAGTCATTTTCAATAAATTAAAACGCTTCGAAAATTATTTTATTTAGTTTCGAAATGTTTCAAAGTCGATTTATTTTATTAAAACTAAAAAGCTTGACATGTTAACGTAAAACAAAACGACTTTTACCCATGTAAACACGATATTTTTGGTTCAATTGCTCTCTTTTTTTGTTGTGCAGTCAGACTTGCAGTGCTAAAATAATCGCAGTGCGATTAAACCAACTTGCAAAAAATGGCGGATTTTTTTCTACAAAAGTAAAACAATTTGCAGTGTGAATTTTCTAGTAAAGTTTTGGTCAAAAATTTAGTGTACAGTCGGAAATTCTCTTGGGTTTATAATCGCTTTGTTTCATTTTTATTGAGCGGTTTTCTTTATTTTTACTCTTATTTTAATTGTTTTATTGAACTTGAAAAAATTATAAAATCTTTACTGAAATATAATTTTATGTGTCGCCTTTTTTCAACCTTAAAATGTTTGCACTTTCTACCACGCAAAGAGCGGAGTTGCACCAACCTCAACTCGTATATAAAATAGTATGTGTTGGATGTGCGCCGCTAAATCTGCCGCCAAACTGCTGCCAAATAGCCGTCAAACCGCCGCCATTTAATTTACTTTACTCGACTTTTACTTTTTTTACTAGACTTTTCTTAGGGTTAAGCCTATGCGTTCCTAAGCCTAAATGAAACCTTAAAAACAACCTAAACTTTAATAAATAGCTGCACGAAAAAAGTTTAGGTTGTTTTTTGGGCTTTGCTTAGGCTTATAAACGCGTAAACTTAACCTTAAATAAAAGTCGAGTAAAAAAATTCGAGTAAAACTGAGTTTATATTTATAACACATTTTGTAAATTTTAAAGTTAGAAAAATGAACTATGAATTAGTAAAAACCGTCTTATTATAAAATTTTTTACCTTAACGCCTTAGTTCCTAAATGGCGGCAGTTTGGCGGCCGTTTGGCGGCAGATTTCGCGGCGCGCATCCAACACGTAAAATAGTAAGCCTTAAAACGATTAAGAGTTAAAAAAACAAAACAAAACAAAAAAAATGGGAAAAAATTGTACAGGAAGAACACTTACAAAATGGGACATCTCGTGAGTACTCGGATTCCTGGAGTGCAAATTCAACGTCAGAATGGTAGTCGCAGTCGACACTGACACGATAATCATACATGTTGAAAAAAATGTACCTTAAATTGAAAGTGAAACGCTTAAGGCTGGTTTATACTTGTGTAAACACGTTTTGGACAAAGTGTAAAGGACAAACTCAGCGTCAAAACGTTTTTTTTTTTGGACTTTTTCATTTGGACAACCTGTTTATACTTCAATGTCCTTTGGACTTTTTCCTTTGGAATTTGCCTTTTGGACTTTGTCCAAAGAACAATTTCAAGTAGCATTCATACTTCATCCAAAGGTAAAAGACTAAAGGACGTTTTAAATTGACCAAAGGACGTTTTGGCTTTTCTAAAACTGTCCTTTGCACTTTGTTTAAAGGACGTTTTTACATAAGTATGAACCAGCCTTAATAAGCACAGGTTAAAAATGTAGGGTAATAATTTTTAAAACATCTGTTTATAAGGAATATGTAGATAGATAGACTTTATAAAGCAAAGACGTACACATGCATGCTTTGGTAGCAGTAATTTTGCAACATTTTTATTGTGGGTAACCCAGATAAGATCTTTAAAAAGCAAAAACAAAAACTTAAACAAAACAAGTTACTTAGTTTTATACAAAGCATATAATAAAATAAGGAATTGGAGACGATTCACTCCCTGCAATTCGCTCTTGGGACAATTCGCTCCCGGGACAAGCTACTCCTGGGACGATTCGCTCCCTGGACAATTCGCTCGTTGGACAGTTCGCTCCCTGCCCAATTCGCTCCCAGGATTCTCTATAAACGCAATTTTTACAAAATAGTTCGTTGTGACAAATTCGCTCCCTGGAAAATTTTTATTCGTATATGCGTTTGTATTTCTTTGCTCTGTGTTCCTAGTTCGCAAGGTTTTTAAAAGCAAAATTTCTATAAAGCTTACTTTTCTTGGGACAATTTGCTTTCTTGCAATGAGTTTCTGAATTAAAATTTGGTTTAAATTCCAAATTTGAGTTAAATTTTTTAAGTTTTCAATTCTGAAAAAAATTAAATGAATGTTGCCATTTAAAAAATTGTTTAAATTTCGCGCGTTTTCGATCGGTTAATCTGCATACTACGAAAGATAAGTAGGAGATACGGTAATTATATATTATGGTGACGCTTATGTATATTGCATACTTCATGTATAAAACGGGTTCCAGTTCAAGGTGCCTATATTTTTCATTTTAAATTTTAAATTTTCTGTTTTTAGGAAATTTGTGAAAAACACCATACATCAAATAACCATACATCAAAATTAATGTTTAGCAGTTGTATTTGGATGTTTTGCACTTTGTTTTTATTACATATCGATTGATGTGTCTCCTTTTCATTACGCTTTAAAAATTAGCGTGTTATATCAATTAAAAACAAAAAAATACCTTTGTTTGCTCAAAGTTTATTAATAATGGCGTTAGGAAGAAAATACATTCTGCATTATATCTTCGGAAAGAATAACTTCAGAAACACTTTTAAATATAACAAGATAAAATTTTGTTTTCCCTAAGCCTAAGCGAAACCTTAAAATTAAACTAAAAGAACATAAAAACACCTTGAAAAAAGCCTAAAAAAATTTTTAAATGCGAATAATTTTAAAAGAAAGTATTTTTTCCAAATATTTTTTGCAGAAGATGTATTTCTTCCGGGCACCATAATAATCTTCTTCCATGAGAATTGTGTTGTATTGGAGACCGTTTCCTAAAAAATAAGCTTATTTTCACCAAATTGTTAATGTAAAATTTCAAGGAATACCTGTGTTTTTAAAAAAAATCGTCATTGAATTGTATTTAGCGAAAAAATTGTGACATAAACCGATTAAAAATTTTGTCCCAAACAAAATATGCTTTTTGAAAATTATGGTTATAAAAAATAACGAGAGTAAACCGGGCCACTTACGATTTTTTTAAAATTCATCTTCCCAAGGAACAATTAAATTGTAAAAAGAGCGATAGGTCCAAAAGCTAATTGTCTAGAGAGCAAATTGTCCAATGAGCGAATTCTACCCAATAATTATGTAATAAAAATTGCGTTTGTAAACAATGCCGGGAGCGATTTGGACCAGGAGCGAATTTTCCAGAGAACGAATTGTCCCGGGAGCAAATTGTCCCGGAAGCAAATTGTAGGGAGCGAATTGTCCAGGTCCTTAAAAGAAGTGACTTTCTTTTTTCCAGATCATAAAAGCCTTTTTTCGGTATTCATCTTTACATTAAAAAAAAGCATTGAAATTTATGATATTGATTTTAATACTCTTTCTGATCCCGAAAATTTTTGCTTTTTAGTGAAAAACCTTGTTAAACCTTGGGCGACTGCCTTTAAAACTGACACTTAGATCAAGGCATATATGAACCCAGCGAAACATTAACAAACAAAATTGCTAAAAACGTTTTCGCTGGCAAGAGCTTTAGAAAACTGAGAAGTACCACTAAAAGATACCAACTTCTGCAACCAAAAGATGCCACCAGGTGGTGTTATGTTTCAATGATTCAGGTATAATACATTTTTATGTTTCAATGATCCTGGATTCCCCAGAAACCACCTTTTGGGATGAAGATAAGAGTCCCTGGCGAGAAACTTAACTTAACCAGAAGTATAATACATTTTTAAAAAAAACGACTTGATAAGTTTTTGCACGATTGGATTTTTTATTTATTTATTTTTTATTGTTATTGAAATGCAAACAGATTTTATGATTTTCACAATTTGCAATACCAAGAGTCAAATTAAGACTTTAACAAAATTATTCAAAGTTAGTCTAAGTAAAAAAGACGAAACTATATTGTGCTTTTGACAAACTTAAAGAATTGGATCGGTAAACCCAAATATATATTGGCACCTTTCCTATATCGTCGTTACTATGGCAAAATGAGCCACAGTTGGCATAAAATATGTGTGTCTTTGACTCATTTTAATTTTAAAACAGAACACTATTAACTACATAATGAGTCACAGTCAAAAGTATTTTATAATGACAGTGGCTGATTCTGTAGTTATCAGGTCCTTTTTTAAACATAAAATGAGTCACAAGCAAAAATATTTGATACGAACTGTGGCTCATCTTGCCGTAGTAACGACAATACGTACTAAGGACGCATTTTTGAAAAGTTATTTTTTATGGTACTGGATTTTTAGAGCCGTAAATACACCACTTGGATCCGTCAGAAGTTTTTTGAATTTGAAGCCTTTAACAATACAAACTTGGGGCCCTTAAAAATCGGTTTGGGCTCAGATTTAGGATTCGCTTAGGCTCAGGTATAGGTTCAAGCGATTTAATTTCGGCTCCAAGTTCCCAACTTATCGGTCCGAATTTCCCGCGGCTCTAAGTATCCTATTTTGGCTCCATTTGCAGTTCGGCTCTATCGATAGGAAATTATTATTTTACCTAGCAAAGGCACGGCTTCAGACGTCGGCGGCAAAATCTCAGCGACCAAACTTAGGAAAAAACACACCGTCAAAAGAATAGTTGTAGCTAGAAAATATTTGCGTTAAATATTATTTTTTTTAAATATAAACGAAAAACGTTCAGCTTTAAAATGCAAATGCTTGGTTTTTGTCTCAGCCTTTCTCAATGTACTGCCATGTTCGTTGTGCTTAAAATAAGGAACTATACAGAAATTATGCGAATAAAAAAAGGAAAGTTATAGTTATATTATGTATTATTTTATAATACAAAAAATTATTATTATTATTATTATTATTATTATTATTATTATTATTATTATTATTATTATTATTATTATTATTATTATTATTATTATTATTATTATTATTATTATTATTATTATTATTATTATTATTATTATTATTATTATTATTATTATTATTATTATTATTATTATTATTATTATTATTATTATTATTATTATTATTATTATTATTATTATTATTATTATTATTATTATTATTATTATTATTATTATTATTATTATTATTATTATTATATTTTTTTTTATTATATTTTATTATTATTATTATTATTATTATTATTATTATTATTATTATTATTATTATTATTATTATTATTATTATTATTATTATTATTATTATTATTATTATTATTATTATTATTATTATTATTATTATTATTATTATTATTATTATTATTATTATTATTATTATTATTATTATTATTATTATTATTATTATTATTATTATTATTATTATTATTATTATTATTATTATTATTATTATTTTTACTTTTTGTAGCACACGTATTATACATATTAACCTTTGTGTAATTCAAGGCACAGAGGTCAGATAAACTACTTTTATGTCTAAACCACCTAAATTTATCGCACAAACGAGTTTAAATTCAAAACAAAATCAATAAAAAGCAACTTACATAACGTAAGTTTTTCGCCGACTTCAGATGAAAGAGAAAAATTTAAAATGGTCAGCATCGTAATCACCAATGACGGAATGATTAGATTTATACCGTAGTACCAAGAATACATAATACCGTTTTTTAAAGACCTTTATCGAAGTAAAAATTAACAATTGTTTCCTTCAAACGTGAATCACCTGAAAATGTGGTGGTTGCACAGTGGTCAACTCATACAGTTTTATTGTTTTTTTTTTAATTTCAAAAAGGTGGTAACTTCAGTAACTTCGGTAAAGTGATTTTTAGGAAAAAGAACTAAAGTTTTCAATTTAATTTTAAAATTTAAATTTTTAGGTGAGATTCAACTTTCCATTAAGATCGTTCGTTCTTTTGAGATTAGGTAGTAATATTGACATTTTTGGTTTGCTAAGGTGTCAAAATATGTATTTTCTTATTTCAGGCTTAAAAACGAGTTTTGAAAAATATACCAAGGCCCGGTTTAAACCAAAGTGCCATTGCCACAGATGATAGCTGTCACCGAAAATTTTGTGTCCAAAGTTAAACATAGGACGTGTTCACACAGAGGTGGCAGCAAGTAACAGATTTATGATGCTTATAGTTTTAACCCGTTCCCGTGATGGCCTTATCCCCCGTTAGAACCGTGAAACCTTCGCACGAAAAAGGTTAAACCTTTGTCTCACGGTGGTGGTTATTTTCGTATGACAAATGTCGTAGGTAAACGTTACTGCGGAAACTCTACGCATGACCTATGTTGTACTTCCGTCATACATAATTTTTTGTGCGCCAATAGTGCCCAGTGAGCGAGCAAATTGAAATCGCTAACGCTGTACGGTGGCAATATGCAAATTTTCGTAACATTAAATATTTTACGTAATACACTTTATCCGTGAGAAAAATTTGCATATTGCTATCGTATACCTTTAACCATTTCAATTGTTCTCTTATTGGGTACCACTCGCGCAAAAAAATTCTCTATGACAGAAGTACGATATAGTTCATACAAAGGTTTCACGGTTGTAACCGAGGAAAAGGCACAATCACTGAAACGGGTTAAGTTAAAACAAGTTTTGAAATTCAAAAGTTAACACAAGTAAAAATAAGTTTACAAAACTTTTTTCTCATAATTGAAAATCTTATAACTTAAAAACAACAATCCTTCGTCGTTAGTGTAAAAACATATTTAAGTTCGGTTCTTCGACAGCAGTACTTTTCAACAATTGATTCCTTAAAATTATGACTATGGATACCGCGAAAAATTAATCTGAATGTAAAAAATGTTTTTTTTTCTTATTTATCCAACACTTTTTTATCAAAAATATCAAATAAATTAAAATACACTCATGATCGAATTCTACTTTTGTGATTTATTCTTGACTACGGGTGCGCATTGCCGGGAAATTTCATTTTAGCCGCGCCTTAGCTTTAGTACTAAAGGTCAAAAAATCGTTTAGCCTTAGCTTTAGTACTAAGCCCCAAAAAGGCTTAGTACTAAAGCATTTTAGTCTTAGCTTTTGCCAAACAGAAAAATATGGACATGTTCCTAAATTTTAAAAATTATACCCTTTCTAAGGTAAATCTTAGCATTGCACTGCTAAGTTTACAGTAAAAACTTAACATTAAAAACGTTTTTAACGTTTATTGAATCAGGTTTTAATTTTATATTAAAAAATATTATTTTTAGGATTAATTTTACAGTTTTAAAGTTGGTTTTTTAACTGTATTGCAGTTTTAGCTTTAAATGTAAATAGCCATAAAAAATTGTTAACTATCAAGAATATGTATGTTTTTTAAAATCCATATCTAACAACAAAACATTTAAAGGTGCGGTACCAAATCAAAATTTTTGTCTTCGAATATGATTATTTTTTGTAAAATTTTACCCCTTCCCCCCATAGCCCACAAATTTTTTTTATCTTTAGTGGTTCAGGAGATGTGATCCCCAAAATCGCGTTTTTTTCTTCAAAATTCTGTACTTGAAAAATTTGTAAATGAGTATAAAATTTTAATTTATAAAAGTTTTACTGAAAAAAGCGGTTATTTCTACTTTAATTTGATACCTTGGTTGTTAAGGTTGGAGCAGTATTTCTCGAGATATTGAGTTTCCCGTACAAAAAACCCACGATTTTTTCGCTAAAAATACGAAGTGTAGGCAAAAATTTTAGGCAAACTTGATCAAAACACTGCCGTGGTTTGGTGTTTTTAACGAAAAAATCGAGGATATTTGTTTACAGAAAACACAATATCTCCACAAATACTGTATTAATCTTAACAATCAAGGTATCAAATTAAAGTAGTAAGTAGCCGCTTTGTAGTAAAACTTTTATAATTTTAAATTTTAACTCATTGAAAATGATACATTGGTTGTTAAGATTGGAGCAGTATTTCTCGAGATATTGCGTTTCCCGTACAAAAAACCCCCGATTTTTTTGCTAAAAATACGAAGTGTAGGCAAAAATGTTGAGCAAACTTGATAAAAAACTGCCGTGTTTTGGTGTTTTTAACGAAAAAATCGAGGGTATTTGTTTACGGAAAACGCAATATCTCGACAAATACTGTATTAATCTTAACAATAAAGTATCAAATTAAAGTAGAAATTAGCCGCTTTGTAGTAAAACTTTTATAATTTTAAATTTTAACTCATTGAAAATCCTTCAAGTACAGAATCTCTAAAAACGCGATTTCAGGGGGGAGGGTCATATCTCCTAAACCCATAAAGATATTTTAGCGACAAAATTTTTGTGGCCTTTTGGAGGCAGGGAACGTTTTCATAAAAAATCATAAAAATCGAAGACAAAAAATTTGATTCGATACTGCACCATTAACCGACATTTTTTATTATAAAAACGCTTACTACTGAATAATAAAATGCCGTTATGAAATAGTAAAAATGAGATTATTTTAACATTAAGCACTCAGAAATTCAAAAAAAAAAACTTCAATAAAGCAAAAAATTCAATTTTTTTAATGCTTAAACAAAAATAAGCAATACAAAAAAATAAAACCCCATACTCACAGCAGATTTAAACCAAAAGTCGGTTTAATTGTTTTAATTAGCATTATTGCTAAAATAACTCACTTATGTTACATTTAAACTAAAAATATAGTATATTCAACTTCAGGTGAGCATAGTTTTGGCAGCTAAGGGGCGGGAGGGTTTGAGTGTTTGGTTACCCGAGGTAAATTGCATCTTAAATTCTGGGAGGGCGGTTCTAGGGGGACCTTCCGTACTTGCTGGCTTTTTAGGGGGTAGACCGTGTATGGAAAATTTTGAATTCTGGAATAGAAGGTAAGGGTGTTTCTGGTTTTCAAAACAAAATATTTCAGAAGCGTCTGATATAAAATTCTGCTGGGGAGTCAGGTTAAAAAAATTAAAAATTTTGTGGAGAGAACTCGATTTTTATTTAGGAGGGGGGTCCAAAATTTTGAGATTAAAGAGTCGGTAGAGGGATTCACTTTGCTCCCCTTTTCATTGATAGAAATCTCATTAAATAGTCATATTTTTGATTAGTGGAAACACTTACTATTTTTTGGTAATTTGTCATTTTCCTGGCAAAAGCTAACGTTTTGCCAGGCCCATACCTTTTGCCGAGCTTTTGCCAGCTGATTTCAGTTTAGCCGCGCCTTAGCTTTAGTACTAAGCCCAAAAAACCCTTTAGTACTAAAGCACTTTAGCTTTAGCTTTAGTACTAATGACACCCGTATTCTTGACCAATTCACGTTTGTTCTACAATTTTATGTATTTTTTTTCTATTACAACGTGCGTCTTCGAATGTGAATGAAAAATTTCAGATCAATATAAGGCTCTGGTCCGCCGGGGTAATGGTAAATTTTCACTGTTCGATTTACGTTCGTCGCTAAAAAGAAAAAAAAACTTTTTTTTTAATTATACGTCATAACAAATGAAAACATGAGATAACTATCCCTTTTAACAAATAAAAATTTAAAATTTAACAGTAATATATCCATTTTAAACTAAATTTTTAACCCCCGTTATTTTGTGAAAGTTTATCTTGTTAAACAATAAAATCAGTCCTAGTAAAAAAGCGCACTGTACAGTTTTTCATTAGAACCTATCCTGGGGCCTATTTCATAAAGACGTTTGTAAATTTTCGTTTTACAACTCCGCCTATTTTTGTAAATTACATGATTGAGGATATACGACACGGCAAATATTGATCGGTTGGCGGGAATGAAATGACGTGAGTGCGACCAATCAACGTTGAGCAGTGCGCGCAGATGATCCCCCTGGATTACAAGTCGAAAAACCTTTATCGTGTATTTTAACAAAAAATAGGCGGAGATTTGTAAAATGAGAATTTATAAAGGTTTTTATAAAACAGGCCCCAGTTCGCAATGACCAAATTAACTAGATTAATGTACTGGGACCCGTCCAATAAGAGCGTGACGAATCGACTAAAACCGAACCACATGTGGCTTGTTTATTGACCCAGAGAAAAAATAAGAGATCAATGTAGTAAACAATCAAATCAAAGCGATTTTGTGCCAATCAAAATTCCACCTCTAACTTTTATGGAATCTTATTGCTTGATTAGTTTCGTAGTTAAATCGCTCATCATGAAAGTATATCCGGAGTCAAGGGATATTCTTTTCCCCCTAATAATTTTTCCCCCGGAAAAACTATCCCGGGATATTCTTTCCCTCCTTAAAAAATTTGCATAAAGGTTATAATATTAATTCTGCGCATTCTTCAAAAACGTCATTAAATTAAAATGATTATTTTGTTATTATGATACTTTCATAAATTCATAAAATTATTCAGATAAAACACATGAACTACTTTAATCATTTTAAGCCTTAGTTTCCCTAAGCAGCCTAAGCAAAACCTTAAAATCAATCAAAAATTCATAACAAACGAACAACAATATAAAAAAGAGGGGGAAAAGAATATCACGGTTTTTAAGCGGGATAGTTTTTCCGGGGGAAAACTATCCCGGCTTTTTACCGGTATAGTCTTTCCGGGGGGAAAAAGAAGGGGGGTAAAGAAATCCCGCTACACCGGCACCTAGTAAGATATTTACAGTGATGTACGGTTTTGTAGTAATAACCGTGCTGAATTTTGGCTGTACTTGCATTTAAAAAAAAGAGCGGTTTCACCGCCATGTGTTTATAAGTGGTAATAAACAATGATAATTAATTGTATTTTAGCAAATATTCGTTTTAGCAAATTTAGCAAATTTTTAGCAAATTTTAGCAAACTTTGTTTACAGTAATTTTTCTTAAAACTACAATTACAAAATCAAAAGCCACTAAAAAATTATAGACTATTAAAAAAACCTAAAATTTTCCATTCCCCATTGATGGTGAAAACGGACGTATCCAAGCCACTGTCTTGTTGTTGCAAATCAAGTTCACGGCCGGTGTAAGACCAAGAACCGAACTGAAAATAAACAAGTCACAATATTACCAAAGTGATCTAACGTGATTTACCAAAGTGATCTAATCTACCAAAATTTGTGTTTAGCGTCGAGATAATAATGATAATAAAAATTAATATAAATAGTATATGGATTAAAAAAAATAATTTAAAAAAATTATTGTTTAAAATGTTTTTAAACCAGTTGTTGACCTTACTTACTAGGTTTGTGTATGGCTCAAATTAGTGCTTTTTTCTGAAGCCTTTGAGCCATATTCTAGAAGAAAAAAAATGTGTTCGTTATTTGTGGCGATCGTAATTGGTTCGCAATTTTTTTGGTGTTTACACGATGTTTTGTTTTTCTAGAAATAATCTTTGACTTTGAAAAAAAAATCACAGGTTGAAAAGATTTGAGAAATAGGAAATATATCACATTGCTAACCATACAGTTGAAAATATTTTGACCAAAACAGTCGTAAACATCTTTCAAAAAAAAACGCTGACGGTCGTGAGTTGTGGTAGCAAATTGTGGGACCAAAAACTTCTACAGTGAAATATTATGGCGCATATTGAATAGATTCTGGAAATAATAAAATGGATTTTAATAGTCGCAAGTCGTCGTTACTATAACAGAATGAGTGAAAGTTACGATGATTTTTTACTAATTGTGACTCTTTGTGTCAGAGTAATGACGAAGTCTTTTTTTTTACTGAGCCAGAAATAGATTTTGACTTCTCAGGAATTACGTTATTGATTTGAAAGCGTATTGAGTTATTGCCCCACACACCTCACGGCGTTTTGAAATAATTTATTTAGAAAGCTCATAAAAGGCTGATTTTTATATCGTCGTTACTACGGCAAAATGAGCCACAATGCATATAAACTATGTGTGCCTGTGACTCATGTTAAATTTAAAACAGGACCCTATTGATTACATGAGTCACAGTTACGTGTATTTTATAATGAGAGTGGCTCATTTTGCCGTAGTAACGACGATATGTACCGAAGATCATCGAGTTATGAATGCTGTTTTCGAAAAACAGAAAATTTATTCTGTTTAGTTTTTTTTTGTTTTGCCTGGAGCAAAAAGCCCCTAAAAGTGATTTTTTAAAAATATTTAGAAAATTTTTAATTATCAATTTTGAATCATAACAACAATTTTGTAATGAATTCAGACACATCTTTTAATTTTTGCAATCATTATAATATTATGTACCGATATAACATTTAATATAATAAAAATGTTAAAAACCAATTAACTACCTTAAAATGGCAATTCTGCTCGTCAAACGGGAAAAAGGTAATGTCGATTTTGCAGGCTAAGCGAAAAATTCCTAAATTGAAAATATTTTAGATTTAATTTTTTTAACTTGGTTTTATTAAATTAAATTTTTATTAAATTTAATATGTATTTTAATTACAAAACCATGCTCCGGATCTTTGGCCATTTATAGCAGAAGGAGCTCCGAAGGTCAAGATCTCCGACCATTAGAGCCATTGAAATGAGCTATACCGAGCTTGAAATAAACTATTCCGTTAGCATTATTAGGAATATTTTTATCGTTTTTAAAAATTTAAAAAAAAATAGCTTACAAAAAACATTTGACACCAAAAATCATTCGCAGTACTTTTTGATAATTTATAAAATAAGTATGTAAAATAAAAATACACCACACTACGAACTGCATATACACACATGTATTGTCTTTAAACACATAACGTTTTCATAAAATAAAAACAAAAATTTTAGAAACATTTCGACTTCTTAAGGAAACTTTCATGATCACTGATTGCGTTCTGTTAATTGAATATTCATTTGAGACTGATTCACACCAAAGTTAGAAGTGGCAAGTGACAAAGCGTTGTCACTGTAGTGAAAAGTGACAGTGAAACAGTGTAAACGCGTGCGGAATAGGTTGTCACTTCTACTGGTACTGTATACTGCATACCTATACTGCATATTGCAGTATATACAGTATAGGCAACTTGCACTGGGACTTTGTTTATACATGAAGTATGCAATAAACATAGCGAGTCACCATAATGGATAAATACTGTATCTTCTACTTATCTTTTGTAGTATGCAGATCAACCGATCGAAAGCGCGCGAAATTTTGATCGGTTGATCTGCATACTACAAAAGATAAGTAGGAGATACGGTAATTATCCATTATGGTAACACTTATGTATATTGCATACTTCATGTATAAACTGAGTTCCAGTGCAAGGTGCCTATAGGTATATACTGGAATACAGCCCATACCGCATACCTGGTGGTTCCCATTTTACAGTCCCGTCGTGAAAAACAATCATTTTTGATTCGTAAGCTGAATTGAACGTTTCAGCAACGCTGAAAAACTTAAAACTATAAATAAAAATAATAGTAAAATTTATTTTAAAATGACTTTTATACTTTTAAACAAACGAAAAATAATTCTAAAATATTTGAATTGAAAAATTTTAGGTCGAATAGTCGAAAATCACGAACAATTTTAAAATTTAACTCACAAGCGGCTTATATTTTGTTAAATTACAGTTTTATCAATTGAAAACATAACGAAGTCAATCAACTCAAGTTGTTTCACAAATGTGTAAATAAAATTCCTTTGGATAGGAAAAAATTTAAAATATTTTAATTAAAATACGAACAGTTTTGGACGCTTTTCAACCACTTTTTTGGAAAATATTTAAAGAAGGGTTCAAATTAAAATCTTTCAAACAAAGTCAAGACGTCAAAAAATATTTTTGGATTGTCCAGACCTGTCCAGTGGATATCGTCGTTACTCTGAAATAATGAGTCAAAAGCGTCGTAAAATACATGTAACTGTGACTCTTTTTATATCTTAACACACAAGATATCTAAACAAAATAAGTCGGAGTCACGTTAATTTTATACTGATTGTGACTCTTTCTGTCAGAGTAAACGACGATATTGTCTTTTTTGACTATTTTAAAAAAGTTTAACTGATCCAAGTTCCCTCGAATCCTAGGTATCTTGGTTATAAATTTCCTCCACCTCAGGAGTTCGACTTTCAGCCGAGATTTTGGCGCAGTGGGAGAATGTACGTCTTACTGTACGTACGCATGTACGTCTTTCATACTGAAAATTTCTGGATCGAGCCCCGCGACTAAGACAAGTTAAATTATGATAATAGTGATTGTTTGTTAATAATGTTACATGTATAGTATTTGTTTGAAAAGTTTGTGCCGAGTTACATCGGCCCTGCGTATCTTTCTTTAAACAAATAAGCAAACTTTTAAACCTTTTTGGAAAAATGTCTTATATCTTGTAAGCCGTAATGAATTTAAACCGTCGCAAAATGTTAAAAACTTGACCCTAAAAATGGGAACTTATAGCCTTAAATAAAAATATTAGTTTAAGTTTAAGGTGTAGTGTTTAGTTGAAAGTTTTAACAACATCGCATAGTCCGTTTCAAGTTCCCAACTTACGGATGCCATTTTCCTTCACTCTCAGTTTTATCCGTTCCAAGGTCACGCGAATCAAAGTTTCCTCAGATCTAAGTTCCTAAACTGTCGCTTTTTTTTACCGACCTGTTGTATAATAGAAGGTCGGGTTTACGAATGGTACCGACTAATTAAAAATATTTTTAAATTATGTCCCCGCAAAAAACGTAACTTGGAGCCTAGATAAAAAAAACAAATTTATTTTTAAATTTAGGCTTAGTTTTAGGTTTCACCTTCACACTATCATACAAATTCTTTCGGTTCCAAGCTCCCGTGGCCCCACACTTCCTGGGATCTAAGTTCACCAGTTTTTTTTTACTTATTGACTGACCTAATGTATAATAAAATGTTGGCTTTCCAAATTGCACAGTTTACTAAAATGTGTTTAAATTTCTCTCCACAAAAAAAAGGGAACTTAAAGCCCTGAAAAAAAAACAAATTATTTAACAGATTCAAGCCTAGTTTTAGGTTTTAACAACGTCACACTGTAATACAAGTTTTTTTGGTTACAAGTTTTCGAGGTCCCAAATTTCCTTGGACCTTAGTTCACAGACTGTCGCTTTTTGACTGACCTGTTGTATAATAAAACGTCTGGTTTCCAAATGGCGCGAGCTGGGAAGCGGACATCCGTAATTCCGCCGTAATCCTCGGGGTTCCAGGACAGCTGATAATCGCTCCAGTTCTAAAAACATAGATATCTAACAACCTCCCTTGTAATAATGTTGCACAAATATGACATCTTACAAATGCGAGTTTTAATTTAGATTTTGACAGCGCTAAATTGTGAAAATTTTGAATACTTTAAAAACTTTGTGATAGATAATGTTTCAAAAATGTGACGCCTTATAAATGAGAGTTTTAGTGTAAAGATGGCTGAGAATGATGTAGGGTAACTAACTTGATTTCGGCCACCTTTTTTTTTTGAATAAGTTTTTTCTGGCTTTTTCAATCAAGCAAAAATTTGGCCTAAAAATCAAACAATAGCTATATTTATTATTCCAGTGCAAAATTTGAATATTTCTGTTACACTTGAAAATCAGTGAAGGTTATACCTTTTTTTAAAGTGGCCGAAGTTAAGGCGCGTACCACTTATTTCGGCCACCTACAAAAAACTGGCCATAACTATTGCTTAAACGAACAATAAAATTTTCTAAAGGTTGCAAATTTACCCTTAGGTATTGTTCTTGGTACATATAACTTAATTTTTCCCGTTTGCGAACTTTAATAGTTATTACCAAGACTTTAAATAATTATGTAAAAACCTTAAAAAAACAAGTTTAAATAACTTGTATTTTTTGTTCAATTTTTATTTTTGGCTTAAAAAACGTCAAAACAAAGTGAAACGAGCAAAAAAAGTTCTTTATAAATACGGTAGTACAATGATATTTAAAAACAGCAGAAAACGGCAGGTTCTATCACCTAAATTTTAAGGTGGCCGAAATTAACGGAATCTCAAAATGCGCAGTTAGTTAAACGCATTGCAAAATAATTTTGAAAAAAATATCAAAACATGAAAATTAACAATTTTGAGCCTTAAATAAAAGATATTTTAAGGTTATATATTGCTTCGTTCTAAATTTGATGCAGTTAAAGCACAAAGCAAAAATTAAGAAAATCATAAAAAATTCACTTTTTGTACGGAAATGTTTATAATGTAGAATAATAAAAATAAAAAAACTTTTGTAAAAACACTTTATTCAACATTAATCCAGTTACTTTTGTGCTAGTTTTTTTGTGTTTTAAAAATAAGCCAATTTTCTAACACCCTAAATTGGTGGCCGAAATTAAGGCGTGGCCGAAATTAAGTCAGTTACCCTAATGCAGTACGTCAGTCAATGAGGTGCCAAGGCTTCATCTTTAAGCCCTGTATCGCCCATTTTTTGAGTCAAAAAACTTAAAGTATCAAAGTGTTTCGCATTCTTTTTTTTACAGTCGCGATTTATCGAATTAACCTAATATACAAAAATACGCTAAAAATAAACTACAGCCTGTGCAAAAACGACGTCGACTGAAAAAAATTGTGAATTAAGCATATCTCACCAACGAAAGGATCCAATTATGCAATCCTTTCAGTATTTATAGTTATCCTTCAGTATCTAGTGATGTCTACAAAGATATAGGCACCGTTCTTGTTCCAAACCCCTTCTTTGTTTAAAAAGATAGAGACTACAAAAACTCAGCCAATAAGAATTTAGAAATAAAAATTATTTTCAGCCAATCAACACTGATCAAAAATTAATAAGGCAAATTTATTTCAAGAGTTTCTTTAAAAAAATCTTCAAAAATTTTTAAAGGTTTTGAACGATTTAGGGTCGATGTAGCCGAGGTAACTTAGAGCTGGAACTTTGAGTCAAAAATAGGAAAATGGAGCCGTAAGTCGGGAACTTGATGCCGAAAATAAAAATTGATAAATTCTATACCGAAGCTAAAGCGAAGCTTAAATCCAAGCCCAAACTATTTTTTTTCTAAAGGCTCAAAGTTTTCAACAATTTTCGACGACTCTAATTATCCTACTTAATACAGATATCAATTTTCGAGTTTTGCGCAACCTGTTAGTGTATGATCACCAATCATTTCAATATTATGCTACTATTAAACGGTTTTATAAAAATTAGAAACCATTTTTTTAAATGCTAAAAAACTCACGTATCTTAACCAAGCATTTAAATTTAGAATCTGGTTCTTTTCATCCTAAAAAAAACAAGGATATAATTTTGCATATTTTTATATTTTTATATTTGTACATATTTTTAACACATTATTTGAATTTTAAAGTTATTTTTGAGAAAAAAAAATTCTTAAAATAAATATAGATTTCCTCTATATGGTTTAAAAAATTCTTAGGGATACCCCGCAGTTATATCACCAATGTTATTTTTCCATATGTTCCGTATGGACCTACCTTGCATAACAAAAATTGGGTTGTTGTTGTTTTGCATTACATGAAACTTATCTTCCCTACGCAGATTATACAAAGGTCAGGCGCTGAGACAAGCCAGGTGGGGCGAAAAAATTTTACTCCCATGGTTGAGACTCTTCGTCCAACATTGATAACGATGTTTGCAACCTTTACAACTAGAGTGTTCACTACATGCAGGATGCAGTGTTCACCCATTCCGAGGTCTTAGCTAAAGGATTTAAGTCGGCGCCTGATTTTGATCTTGCATTTAACGCCGTACATGAGCAGCATAGGTGTTCCTGAATGGCCAGTAGTACAGACTCCACACACTATGGAGCTGCATTTGTCCACCAGTTTGCTAGATGGAAAACTGCCATGCGTAGCCGGGCGTACAACAACAATCACTCTAGCCATGCCAAGCTGGACTCATTTCTATAAAAGAAAAGATCCAGCAACCAGGCTCAGATGGTTGGTACCCGAAGGGCCGTTGGGTGCTGTCTGATGGTCATCACGGTCCTGGTGGCTCAATGGCACACAAAAATTGGGTCGGTGGTCCCACCACAAAACAAAATTCCTCTCAAATTAAATGCATTTTTTTTATTAATTTTAAAATTAGAAATACTATAAATATTACAACATCTATTTGAGAAATTTTGACGTGCTGTTTTATATTAAATAAAAGCTTTACAAAATGTTTTGTTTTTGGTTAACCGCGATAAATTTACATATGAGAAACCTTAGTTACGCTTAAAATAGCTTTTAATAATGGTCAGAAGTTAACAAAAATACTCGAAATTGTTTTAATGTTTTTATTTAATCTCTGTTTTCCAAAAAAAAAACTAGGTAAAAATGACCAGTTTTCGTAACGAATTCTAATTTCGCGCCGGGCCGCGGACCCAAAATTTTGTAATGCTAGGTAGGTCAACCTTTAAATATTTAGCGATGCTTATCGCTGCTCAAACGTTGAGTGTGTATCGCGTCTTGCTGCTCAGTATATAATGCTTTGCTTTGGAGCTGCAGGCGGCGGGTGCGGCACGAAGTTTAACATATTGTCATTACTTTGACACAAAGAGTCACAATGATTATAAAAATCAATGTGACTCTTAAGACTGGTTCATAAAAACGTCCTTTGAACAAAGCCCAAAGGACAAAAACCTTTGGACTTTGTCCGAAGGCTAAACACAGCGTCAAAACGTCCTTTGGATTTTTCCCTTTGGATTTTGTCCAAAGGACGTTTTTACATAAGTATGAACCAGCCTTTATTCATCATGCTTAAAGAATGTGTGAATGTTTCAAGATGAAAATAAGTCACAGTTACGAGTATTTTAAACGCTTCTGACTCATTGTGTGAGAATAGCGACGATAACCATCTTTACCACGAGTATAATGAGTCACAATCAGTATAAAATAAACGTGACTCTGACTCAATCGTGTTTAGATTAGTTGTGTGTTAAGATATAAAAAAGAGTCACAGTTACGAGTATTTTATGACGCTTCTGACTCATTGTGTGAGAATAATGACGATATATATATAACTCCATTTGCTCGTTTACTTTCCTCATTTCAGACGCGTTTTTTAGTCTTAAGAATCGAAAAGGATTAAAGAAGAGGTGTCCTAAACAGCAATCCACCAAAGTCACGTAAGAAATAAATTGCATAAGCCTGGTTTGGCACGCGGCCATAATTGTTATTGATGATGTTTATTTCAGTAATAGTATGTTCAGCAGTTTTATTATAATAGCTTGCATTTAAAACAAATATGTATAAATTTATTGAAATATAAAGTTATCTCATTAAATCGAAGAATGCGATCCCATTTCTCAAAACAAAATAGAAAAACTACAACTTTATCAAGCGTTTTAACTTGTAACTTGTAAATTAGCACAAATACTAATCCTTATTTCTCTCGTTTTTCTCTACTCGCTTAAAAGTTTTTTGAAAGTGTATTTATTTTTTTACAAACTGTACTTAGAAATGTTTTGTTATAAAAGTTTATGCAATAGCTGCGAAGTAGCTACTGGTAATATTAAAATAATAATATAATATAATAAATATTAATTTTTACTAAGTCGAGTATTTCGTGTAAATTGACTCCTAAAAAAACCTTAACGGCTTCCGAGCTGTTTTTAACGGGGCGGACCATAATGTTGTAATTCTTCGTTAATCGATTGTACAAACGATATTCGTGAATATCCGCATTAACCGAATGTAATTCATATAAAACAAAGAAAATCAAGGTGTCCATTAAATGAATGCATACCATTATAACAAATAATTTTGTTGTTATTATTAAAAAAACGAAATTAAAGGACTTTTTAGCAACAAACAGCACGAAAGATGAAAACAGTATAGCTAGAACTATGTTCAGCTAGTAGTGAAAAAAAATCTAAACGCCAGTTTTTGGACAACAGACAAAATTCAGCTATAAGGTTTATTTGAAGTTCAAAAACAGTGTAAATGCATTTAAAATTTTATAAACCTAAAATTGCGCTTACGTAATTGAATGCTCAGAATTTGCTAAATTTCTAATCCTGGGATTAAGTTTAATCGCCTGTTTCTTTTTATTTCATTCATATCTGATACAAGGTATCATAAACTACCAGGATTTAAGTTTAAACGTGTTAATTGCCTAATATTAATTTAATTCTAATGTTGTAAAAAGTAATGATGTTTAAATATTTTAAGTAAAAATAAAAGTAATTTTAAACATTTTAATTTAAGTAAAGTAAGAGTAAAAGTAATTTGTGATTTTTTGATTTAAATTAAGTAAAAATAATAATTAAATTTTTATTTATATAAACTAAAAGTAAAAATAAGCCCTATTTTTAAGTAAAAATAAGAGTGAAAGTATAATAGAAGTAATTTTAAAATTTTCGCCTAAAACTCCCACAAGTGTTAATTTTCATGTTTTAGTGTAATTTTTATGGATAGTTTTAGTTTTACTTAAAATAATCGAAAATCATTACTTTTTAAAACACTAGCACCTACTCAACATTTTTTGGTCTGAACATACAAGAGGAGTTAAAACGTACCATTTTATTTTAAATTGTTAGAGCATTTTTTAAGTTTTATTACCACCTTTTGTAAATTAAAAAAAAACTTTTTTAAATTATATAAAGTAAAATAAATATATTCTGAGTACAGGCGACTGCGTTCGTTTTATACCGTGCTTCAATTTGCTAGTTTTAGTCATTTTGATCTTTGTGCGAAACTTTCGTCTTTTACATTACGTCTTTTAACATCTCGTTTTTTACATCTTGTTTCGGAAAAACTCGTTTTTTAAACATGTCGTCTTCGGAAAACTTCGTTTTTAGATATGATTTTATAAACGCATTTTCAAAGTTTGGAGTTTCGGTCCAAACGAAAAAGTTTCACTTAGTTTTTAGATTTCGCTTAGGCTTGGAAAAAACTAGCGTGTTTACACTTTAATTCAAAGAACACATCTTTAATTCAAAGAACACAAAATATAAATTTACCACAATACAATTTTGCTTGATTTTTGGGTTTGGCTATGGTTTAGTGTTTCGGTCTTTAAGGTAGAACTTCACAGTTTTGACCACTTGGACTACAAGTCGCATATCATTATAAATATTAATTTTTGGCCCATAAAAGTGGGGTGCTATAAAAAGTTAAGAATCTGTACTATCCAGTGGTTATAAAAACATTACCGAAAAGTTTGTCCAGTTCGCAACAGATGTCCATGGATTCTACTTTTGAAAACAACAATAAGGCCTTTTAAAAAAATTGATTCGTTATTTTTGGGCGAAATTTTATAATAAATTAGGGTAATGTAGGGGGCAACTTTCAGAGGTGTTTTGGGTTCAAAATGATCTTAGGATTTTTTTTAAATTGCAAAAAAAACTTTTTTTACAAAAATATATAGTAAAAAAATCCTAAGTCCTTTTTTAGTCGTTTATAATAAAAAAAATGATAAAAGCCTATATCTAACTATTTCCAAATTTTCGTTTAAAAATAACGAATCAATTTTTTTTTAATTTTCGTTTAATTTTTTTTTAATTGACGCCGAGAAACTACATTTTGAACAATTCCTTTAAAAGTGCCTTTAATTGAAAACCTGTGGACCAGTAGCCTAGTGGTTAGTACGTCCTCTCGGATCATTCGAGTAGTCGCTCGACCATATTTTTAATGCTGAAAAAAAAATTTATTTTTGATTCCAGTTCTTTTGTAATTTTTTGTGTAAGTGAATTAGCTTCTGGTTCCAGCTGTTCCCGGTTTGTTATCCACGTTGTCTGTACGCTCGCGCGTCCGCCGTGTTTTTTCAAAATTGTTGTGCTTAAATTTTGTATTTTCTTTTTTTCGTATAAGAAATCCGCCCTATTCATTTTTTATGGGTAATTAAGGATTTTTTAATGTTTCTTTTTATTACATAAAACAAATGTTTTTGTCGGTATTTGTTTTGTCGCCTTATATTAAATGATTTTTACGGACTTAGAACTTGATATTTGGTTTTTAAAAGTCGTTTATGGCGGTATGTTGTATAGAAAATAATGATAAATTAAAAATTTATGCACATGGATAATTTATTTTGACAAAATTTTTCTCGTGCTGTGCGCTTGCATTAGACTTTTTTTGGATTGTTTTGACACGTGTGCTTACTAATAGGAATATTAGTGGTCAATGTTGCTTATTTCCTTCGTGGGAAATTGTGAAAAGTATTGATGGATTACGCTGCTTTTACTGTATTGTTTTTATGTTAAAATTGAAAATTTTTATTTTTTCAGGTTCTAAAGAGACTTGTTTCAGTCTTTTCATAGATTTAGAGATTGAGTATAATTCCTTTATATAAGTCAGGTCATGAACTGTATAAGAGGAATGTATAGTTAGGGAATGTGAGTTAATATTTTATTAAAGATAATCTATACGTCAAAAAAAGCATGTGAGCAAAAAATCTCCCAGATCGAGTTATATAAAAAATGAAGTACATTTTATTCAGAACACATAATTCAGCACATCATAGATTTTAGCTCGATATAATTTGTCTATTTCTATTTTGGGTTTACCTCTTAGGGGTTGGACGGTTTTTTTTTTTCTAGTTTCGTAGTAATTAACGACGAGACTTTAGTTATATTAATTGCACCTTTATTAGCGCTTATTTTACGCATTAAGGATATATTATTATATTATCCTATTATATTTACTGTTTTAGGTGTATTATTATGTTTTTGTTGTACCATGCTGTTCAGATAATGGTTCTTCCCTTATATTTATTTTCCGCTATTTCTTCTTTGTTTATTTTGTGGCTATATATTAATATTTATTAGCCGTAATGTTTGCGCCTAGTTTGTTACGCCGGTGTATTAAACTGTTTTTCGAGTCTTTATTTTCTCTTGGCTTAGATTTCCCCGTTGGCCTCCGCGCTTGTTCGCAGCTTGTATATAGTACGTTTATACGTGCGTAAAATCGTTTAATGGGCATTCGATTCGGAATATTCTTAACATATTATAATACTCTTATAAGTATAATTCAAAAGTAATTGTGTGTTGGGTATTTTTGCTTATTTTTTTGCAATTGTGTTTACTACTAAATGTCTTGCGCAACTTAAACTGTCCGGAGCGAGCTTTCCTTGTTTCTATTTCTAGATAAATCTTAGGACAGTAGCGCCCAAAAAGAGGCGTTTGTGTCACAAAGAAAATTCCAGGACGCACATATAAATTTTCTTTTATTAGGCAGCACATATATTAACTTTGTCACTTTTTTTCTGGCGTTTTTGTTTTGTTGTAGGTTTAATTCAATTTATTGCATTAGCAATGTCGACCAGTAACACGAGCTCCAAATATATTTTGTGGTTTTTTTTTTTTTATATTTTGAGCCGAACGTACTTGGAGTCAGTGGAATATTTAGTGTACTTTAGTGCTATTTATACTTAAGGTGGCGGGGTGCCGGTCCTTTTTTGATGTGCTCGTTGGTGTGCCCGTTAGGCCGATTTTTTCGCCTCTTGTATATTATTTTTTATGTACTTTTATATACGCTGCGACTTTGTTGCGGCAGCCCTACGGAATATTTCTACCATTTTTATCCTTCTGTAGCCTTTATTCCTATTTTTGCTAGCGCCTGTGGTTTGCATATATTTTAGTTATTTTTATACGTTTCCTTACAGGTACAGTGTAGCCGAGAATATATATACTGAGTTTTCCCATTTTGACGCATCGGGTTATTTCCTTTCGTATACGTTTCCCCCTATATTTATGTTTTTTTATATATATATACTTATGCGGTAATACGCTTATATAGCTGTCATTTTATATTAGTCTCGGTGGTTTGATTATACCTAATGTCAATCTTACCTCCTTTTTCGGATCCGGTATACTACGTTCTCTTCCATCTGTCTATAGCACGTTTCGGCTGTACATATCCGCATCCTCCCAGGATCGTACTACGTAGTGCATGAACTTATAGTATTGGTGCATACCTAACTTACTATATATATACTTTGGTATATTTTATTTTATATTTTATTACCGTTTATCCTATATATGTTTTAGTTTTTATTTTTTGTGTTATCTACCTTCTTTCCCTTCTTTGTGTTTTATGTTTTCTTGCTTTACTATCGTATGTATTATAGGTTCCTGGCTGCTGTATTCGTATCGCCACGTTGCTATAGCCTACTCCTGATAGTTTTATCCTGTATTGTTTTTGTCCTGTGATCCTGGTTGGTGTTAGGGGTTTGCAGCGGTTTTTTTTAGTTTTGTATATTCCCCGGACTTTTGTATTTTTTGCCTGCTATTTATTAGCGTTTTCCGCATTGATATATTATTATATTATCTATTATATTTACTGTTTTAGGTGATATTATTATCTGTTTGTTTCCCTTATGTTGTTCGTGGAATTCTTCGTATTTATTATTTACCGCTATTTCTTCTTTGTTTATTCTCTGTAGTACTATATTTTATTTTATTTAGCCGTAGTGTTGCGCTTAGTCCTTAGTGCCGTCTCGTTGTTTTTACGGTTGTTTTTTTTTTGGTGATATTTCCGTTAGGTGTTTTCTTTCGCAGCTTAAGTTCGCAGCTCTGTATATAGTCGTATTATACGTCGTACTTCTGGGCTCTTCTCTCTCCTCTCGTTGCTCGGTCCCCCCTTGTATAGTTCTCTTTTTGTCCTTTATTCCCTTTTCTCCGTTTCCGTTTTCGCTCTATATTCCCTCTGTTTGTTTTTGGTTTGTTTTTTCTGTGCTTTCTTTTGTATTTTGTAAACCTTATTTATCACTTTTTTATAATTTTTCGTTTCAAAAATTTGATCTTTAGCAAAGATTATGTCTTCGGAACAATCGAAAAAAAATGTTCGCCCCTTACTTGAGCGGGGAAATTGTAAGATTTTTCAATAGAAATTATTGAAATTTTGGTCTCTCCGGACGTTTTTATTGCCAGCGTTCGTAGTACCATTGCATATAAGAGCAAATTACGATTTTTACACACAATTTATTTTGATTATATATTATAGAGTATTATATATTTTAAGATATAATGAATAGCCCAGTTAAATATTTTCTTTCGCACTTGTACATTATTTTTTATGTACTTTTATATACAGCTGCGACTTTAGCTTGCGGAGCACCTACGGAATATTTCTACCATTTTTATCCTTCTTGTACCTTTTTACCTTGGTTCCTATTTTGGACTAGCGCACCTACGGTTCTATATTTTATTATTTTTATATGTTTTTTCCTTACAGGTAACGTGTAGCGTGTAATATAATATACTGAGTTTTCCCATTTCTGACGCATTGGGTTATTTCCTTTCGTATATATTTCCCTACGTAATTTATATATGTTTTTTATATATATATATATACTTATGCGGTAATACGCTTATAATAGCAGTGTCTTTTTATATCTAGTCTCGTGGTTTGATTATACACTACTCGCTCACCCCTAGTCTGCCATAGCCCCCCCTTGTATTGTGGTATTTATATTTTGTGTTCTTCGACTAAAGATGTGCTCTTGAATAAAATGTACAGAAAAAACAAAACATTTCCAACGCATACAGCTCTCTGTGATATAATATATATTACTGATTTCTCGCTCAAAGATTTTTTTGCTCTCAAAACGCTCGAATGTTTTTTGCGTATCGCATTTAACTTTAAAGTGAGTTAAATGTCACAATTTGCGTTACGAAACACTAACACTGAGTTAAAAATCGGTCCTCCCAGAAATATGAGAAAATGGCGGGTTTTCGAAGTATTGAAAGTCGCACAAGTATCAATTTTCTGGCAAAATTTTGTTTAAAATTTAGGTGTTTACCATTTTACTTTTATATATTATTACTTTTATTAAAAATAGAATATAATATATAAAAAAACATAAATTAAATTAGAATTCTAAGCAAAAGCTGAAACAAAGTTTCAAGACGTATATCAAATGGAATAGTATAAGCTACATAAGTCTAAAAACTAAATGCTAGAAAAGACTGAAACAAGTCTCTTCAAAACCTGTAAATTAATACATATTTGTGAAATTGTTAAAAATAAAAACCCAATAAAAACAATACACGTAAAAGCTTTATTTTGCGTTTTTCTAACTATCAATTAAAACTTAATTCACATAATTTACTATCCAAGCCCAAGTTGCTTTAACATGAAAAGCTAACCGAGCTGTAAATATAGAGTATTAGCCAAGTCACACGTCGTTAAAATAACTTATACAAAAAAAGTATAACGCAAGCGTCACAGTCATGATGAAAGTTTTGTCAATAAATTTTCGCATTGTGCATTAAATTTTTTAATTTATCATTATTTTCGTATAAAGCAAACATACCGCCATATTACGACTTTTAAACCAAATATCAAGTTCTTAAGTCCAAAAAAAAATTAAAAATTTAGATTTAATATAAGGCGACTTTTACTCAACAAATACCTTGACAGATAATTTGTTTTATGTAATAAATACAAAAATTAAAGAAAATGTCCCATTATTTTAAATATTAATTTTTCAATTTTTTTCGGACTTAGAACTTGATATTTGGTTTTAAAAAGTTGTTAATAGGGCTGTATGTTTTGCTTTATACGAAAAAAACGATAGATACAAAATTTAATGCACAACGCGATAAATTATTTTGACAAAAATTTTTCATCGTGACTGTGACGCTTGCGTTATGCTTTTTTGTATCATTTTGAATCGACGTGTCATTTAACTAATACCGTGTATTTTACAGCTGGGTTAACTCATGTTAAAGCTTAATTCCACTTCGTGGGAAATTTATGTAAATTAGGTTTCTTAATTAATGGTTAAAAAACGTAAAATAAAGCTTTTACATGTATTGTTTTTATCGGGTTTTTGTTTTCCTAAAAATTTCACAAAATCTGTTATTAATTTAGAGGTTTTAAGGACTTGTTTCTCAGTCTTTTCTGGCATTTAGTTTTTAAGATATGCATGTAGCTTTAAACTATTTCATTTAATATAAGGCTTTTTTTTTAAACTTTGTTTCGGCTTTTGGTGTAAGAATTTCTGCCTTTTAAATATTTGTTCGCTCTTCCCGTTGAAAATTAGTAAATTTTATAAAAGGTAAGGAATTATAACTCTAAACCAAAAAAATAAACTATAAGAGAATGTGTATTAATTAAGTGAGTTATTTAATAGGTAATTCAGTAAGGAAAAAGTGTCACACAAGTACCCTAGTACCCAATGCGTAACTTCGAAAAAATTGGTCATTTTTCACATGAACAGAGGTTTAACTATGGGCAATAGAGCATATACGAAAAAAAAATATCAGGTGAGGCGGCAATTTAGCATCTAAATGCAAAAAATCAGCTCAAAATATTTACCAAGAAAAAATTTTTGGGGACCCCAAGAAAAACAACACGAAAGTCAAAAAAGTAAAGCAAATGAAGATTATCAGATTAAATTCATATATGTTTAGTAAAAGTTTTTAGGTTTTTAGTATCAGAAAAATTTGGGTTATATTTCAGTCATGTAAACTGTTTAGATTTTTAATTGGCTGAAAGAGCTATTTAAGGTTTTGTTTGATTCTAGATGACGCCATCAAAACGGTTAACCTGCGCAGTGACTTAACCCATCATGGGTGCGCGGGGAGGCGCACTGGGGGCGATCCACATCTTTTCTGTCTAACATACGCCCGGGGAAAAAATCGCCCCTTTTTCCTGCTCTATTCTTAGACATTTTTCAAGGCTGAGTTTAATATAAGGGGAGAGCGTTTTCCGCTTTTCTCTATTTTTTTTTAAATAAAAGCTGAAAAATAATTTTTACTTGAATTTCTTTTTCTAGAATGGTAACTCAGTTTAAATGAACCTTTTTCAAAAAGATTTGGAAAGGTTCATTTAAACTTGTTCCGTCACTTTTGGCTAAACTGGTGGACCGGGTACTGGGAAACATCTTTTGGGCCGTGTCCAATCATTAATATTTTTAATTTTCGACATGTATTAATTGATTTTTTCTTTGAAATCTTTTTTTCAAATTAGACACAAACAGTTTATACTAATTTTTTTTTTAAACTTTACATTTTGGTGTCTTCTCGGCACTATAAAAATACTTGATTGGCTCAAAGAAGTGGACTTAATCCGCAGGGTTTTTTCCAAGCCTAAGCGAAATCTAAAAACTAAGTGAAACTTTTCCCGTTCTTTGGACCTAGTCAAACTTTGAAAATGCGTTTATAAAATCATATCTAAAAACGAAGTTTTCCGAAGACGACATGTTTAATAAACGAGTTTTTCCAAAACAAGATGTAAAAAACGAGATGTTAAAAGACGTAATGTAAAAGACGAAAGTTTCGCACAAAGATCAAAATGACTAAAACTAGCAAATTGAAGCACGGTATAAAACGAACGCAGTCGCCTGTACTCAGAATATATTTATTTTACTTTTTATAATTTAAAAAAGTTTTTTTTTTAATTTACAAAAGGTGGTAATAAAACTTAAAAAATGCTCTAACAATTTAAAATAAAATGGTACGTTTTAACTCCTCTTGTATGTTCAGACCAAAAAATGTTGAGTAGGTGCTAGTGTTGTAAAAAGTAATGATTTTCGATTATTTTAAGTAAAACTAAAACTATCCATAAAAATTACACTAAAACATGAAAATTAACACTTGTGGGAGTTTTAGGCGAAAATTTTAAAATTACTTCTATTATACTTTCACTCTTATTTTTACTTAAAAATAGGGCTTATTTTTACTTTTAGTTTATATAAATAAAAATTTAATTATTATTTTTACTTAATTTAAATCAAAAAATCACAAATTACTTTTACTCTTACTTTACTTAAATTAAAATGTTTAAAATTACTTTTATTTTTACTTAAAATATTTAAACATCATTACTTTTTACAACATTAGAATTAAATTAATATTAGGCAATTAACACGTTTAAACTTAAATCCTGGTAGTTTATGATACCTTGTATCAGATATGAATGAAATAAAAAGAAACAGGCGATTAAACTTAATCCCAGGATTAGAAATTTAGCAAATTCTGAGCATTCAATTACGTAAGCGCAATTTTAGGTTTATAAAATTTTCCCTAATGCATTTTACACTTGTTTGTAGAACTTCAAATAAACCTTATAGCTGAATTTTTTGTCTGTTGTCCAAAAACTTTGGTGTTTAATCTTTTTTTCACTACGCAGCTCAACATAGTTCTAGCTATACTATTTTCATCTTTCGTGCTGTTTGTTGCCAAAAAGTCCTTTAATTTCGTTTTTTTAATAATAACAACAAAATTATTTGTTATAATGGTATGCATTCATTTAATGGACACTCTTGATTTTTCTCTCTGTTTTATATGAATTACATTCGGTTAATGCGTACATATTTCACGTATATTGTTTGTACGATCGATTAACGAAGAATTACAACATTATGGTCCGCCTCGTTAAAAACAGCTCGGAAGCCGTTAAGGTTTCTTGATCTAGGAGTCAATTTACACGAAAATACTCGACTTAGTAAAAATTAATATTTATTATATTATATTATTATTTTAATATTATCAGTAGCTACTTCGCAGCTATTGCATAAACTTTTATAACAAAACATTTCTAAGTACAGTTTGTAAAAAAATAAATACACTTTCAAAAAACTTTTAAGCGAGTAGAGAAAAACGAGAGAAATAAGGGATTAGTATTTGTTCTAATCTTACTAGTTACAAGTTAAAACGCTTGATAAAGTTGTAGTTTTTCTATTTTGTTTTGAGAAAACGGGATCGCATTCTTCGATTTAAATGAGATAACTCTATATTTCAATAAATTTATACATATTTGTTTTAAAAACTGCAATGCTATTATAATAAAACTGCTGAAGCATACTATTACTGAAAATAAACATCATCAATAACACCTACGGCGCGCGTTGGCAAACCAGGCTTATGCATTTATTTCTTACGTGACTTTGGTGGATTGCTGTTTAGCAGACCTCTTCTTTAATCCTTTTCGGATTCTCAAAACTAAAAAACGCGTCTGAAATGAGGAAAGTAAACGAGCAAATGGAGTTATATATATATCGTCATTATTCTCACACAACGAGCCCAAGAAGCGTCATAAAATACTCGTAACTGCTACTTTTTTATATCTTAACACACTACTCAACTCTACAAGATATCGTAGTCATAGTCAACTTTTATTTTATATCAATTGCGTACTCACTTAGCACTCGTGGTCAAGATGCCTATCGTCGCTATTCTCACAGGCAATGAGTCAGAAGCGTTTCAAATACTCGTAACTGTGACTTATTTTCATCTTGAAAACATTCACACATTCTTTAAGCACTGTGATGATAAGGCTTGTTCATACTTATGTAAAACCGTCCTTTGGACAAAATCCAAAAGGTAAAAATCCAAAATACGTTTTGACGCTGTGTTTAGCCTTTCGGACAAAGTCCAAAGGTTTTTGTCCTTTGGGCTTTGTTCAAATGACGTTTCCATAAACCAGTCTTAAGAGTCACATTGATTTTCATAACCATTGTTACTCTTCGTGTCAAAGTACTGACAATATGCTAACTTCGTGCCGCACCCGCTGACCTGCTGCTCAAAGCAAAGCATTATATACTGAGCAGCAAGACGCGATACACACTCAACGTTTGAGCAGCGATAGACATCGCTAAATATTTAAAGGTTGACCTACCTAGCATTACAAAAATTCGTCCGCGGCCCGGCGCGCATTAGAATCCTGTTACGAAAACTGGTCATTTTTACGTAGTTTTTTTTTGGAAATAGATAGATTAAATAACAACATTAAAACAATTTCGAGTATTTTTGTTAACTTCTGACCATTATTTAAAGCTATTTTAAGCGTAACTATGGTTTCTCATATCTAAATTTATTGCGGTGAACCAAAAACAAAACATTTTGTAAAGCTTTTATTTAATATAAAACAGCACGTCAAAAATTCCAAATAGATGTTGTAATATTTATAGTATTTCTAGTTTTAAAATTAATACAAAAAATGCATTTAATTTGAGAGGAATTTTGTTTTGCGGGTGGTACCACCGACCCAATTTTTGTGTGCCATTGAGCCACCAGGACCGTGATGACCATCAGACAGCACCCAACGGCCCTTCGGGTACCAACCATCTGAGCCTGGTTGCCAGATCTTTTCTTTTTATAGGGATGAGTCCAGCTTGGCATGGCTAGAGTGATTGTTGTTGTACGTCCGACACCCATGGCAGTTTTCCATCTAGCAAACCAGTAGACAAATACAAATCCATAGTGTGTGGAGTCAGTACCACTGGCCTTGCAGGAACACCTATGTTGCTTATGTATATACGACGTTATATGTAAGATCAAAATCAGGTGGCGATTTAAATCCTTTAGCGAAGACCTTGGAATGGGTGAACACTGCATCCTGCATGTAGTGAACACTCTTGAGTTGGTAAAGGTTGCAAACATCGTTAAGATCAATGTTGGACGAAGAGTCTCAACCATGGAATAAAATTTTGCCCCACCTGGCTTGTCTCAGCGCCTGACCTTTGTATACTCTGCGTAGGGAAGATAAGTTTCATGTAATGCAAAACAACAACAACCCAATTTTTGTTATGCAAGGTAGGTCCATACGGAACATATGGAAAAATAACATTGGTGATATAACTGCGGGGTATCCCTAAGAATTTTTTAAACCATATAGAGGAAATCTATATTTATTTTAAGAATTTTTTTTTCTCAAAAATAACTTTAAAATTCAAATAATGTGTTAAAAATATGTACAAATATAAAAATATGCAAAATTATATCCTTGTTTTTTTTAGGATGAAAAGAACCAGATTCTGAATTTAAACGCTTGGTTAAGATACGTGAGTTTTTTAGCATTTAAAAAATGGTTTCTAATTTTTATAAAACCGTTTAATAGTAGCATAATATTGAAATGATTGGTGATCATACACTAACAGGTTGCGCAAAACTCGAAAATTGATATCTGTATTAAGTAGGATAATTAGAGTCGCTCAAAATTGTTGAAAACTTTGAGCCTTTAGAAAAAATAGTTAGGGCTTGGATTTAAGCTTCGCTTTAGCTTCGGTATAGAATTTATCAATTTTTATTTTCGGCATCAAGTTCCCGACTTACGGCTCCATTTTCCTATTTTTGACTCAAAGTTCCAGCTCAAAATTACCTCTGCTACATCGACCCTAAATCGTTCAAAGTCTTTAAAGATTTTTAAAGATTTTTTTAAAGAAACTCTTGAAATAAATTTGCCTTATTAATTTTTGATCAGTGTTGATTGGCTAAAAATAATTTTTATTTCTAAATTCTTATTGGCTGAGTTTTTGTAGTCTCTATCTTTTTAAACAAAAAAGGAGTTTGGAACAAGAACGGTGCCTATATTTTTGTAGACATCACTATGTACTGAAGGATAACTATAAATACTGAAAGGATTGCATAATTGGATCTTTTCGTTGGTGAGATATGCTTAATTCACAATTTTTTTCAGTCGACGTCGTTTTTGTACAGGCTGTAGTTTATTTTTAGCGTATTTATGTATATTAGGTTATTTCGATAAATCGCGACTGTGAAAAAAAGAATGCGAAACACTTTGCTTTCTTAAGTTTTTTTGACTCAAAAAATGGGCAATACAAGGCTTAAAGATGAAGCCTTGGTACCTCATTGACTGAAGTACTGCATTACATAATTCCCAGCCAGCTTTACACTAAAATTCGCATTTATAAGGCGTCACATTTTTGAAACATTATCCATCACAAAGTTTTTAAAGTATTCAAAATTTTTACAATATTTACCGCTGTCAAAATTTATATTAAAACTCGCATTTATAAGGTGTCATATTTGTGCAACATTATCACAAGGGAAGCTGTTAGATCTATGTTTTTAGAACTGGAGCGATTATCAGCTGTCCTGGAACCCCGAGGATTACGGCGGAATTACGGATGTCCGCTTCCCAGCTCGCGCCATTTGGAAACCAGACGTTTTATTATACAACAGGTCAGTCAAAAAGCGACAGTCTGTGAATGAAGGTCCAAGGAAACTTAGGACCTCGAAAACTTGTAACCAAAAAAACTTGTATTACAGTGTGACGTTGTTAAAACCTAAAACTAGGCTCGAATCTGTTTAATAATTTTTTTTTTTTTTCAGGGCTTTAAGCTTCCTCTTTTTGTGGAGAGAAATTTAAACACATTTTAGTAAACTGTGCAATTTGGAAAGCCAACATTTTATTATACATTAGGTCAGTCAATAAGTGAAAAAAAAATTGAGTGAACATAGATCCCCAGGAAGTGTGGGGCCACGGGAGCTTGGAACCGAAAGAATTTGTATGATAGTGTGAAGGTGAAACCTAAAACTAAGCCTAAATTTAAAAATAAATTTGTTTTTTTTATCTAGGCTCCAAGTTACGTTTTTTGCGGGGACATAATTTAAAAATATTTTTAATTAGTCGGTACCATTCGTAAACCCGACCTTCTATTCAACAGGTGGAGCGAAAAAGAAAGCGACAGTTTAGGAACTTAGATCTGAGGAAACTTCTGATTCGCGTGACCTTGGAACGGATAAAACTGAAGTGAAGGAAAATGGCATCCGTTAGTTGGGAAACTAGAAACCGACTATGCGATGTTGTTAAAACTTTCAACTAAACACTACACCTTAAACTTAAACTAATATTATTTAAGCTTAAGTTCCCTATTTTGGGTCAAGTTTTTAACATTTTGCGACGGTTTAAATTCATTACGGCTTACAAGATATAAGACATTTTTCCAAAAAAGTTTAAAAGTTTGCTTATTTGTTTAAAGAAAGATACGCAGGGCCGATGTAACTCGGCACAAACTTTTCAAACAAATACTATACATGTAACATTATTAACAAACAATCACTATTATCATAATTTAACTTGTCTTAGTCGCGGGGCTCGATCCAGAAATTTTCAGTATGAAAGACGTACATGCGTACGTACAGTAAGACGTACATTCTTCCACTGCGCCAAAATCTGCGGCTGAAAAAAATCTGCGGCTGCGGAAAAAATCTGCGGAAAAAATCTGCGCCAAAATCTGCGGCTGCGGCTGAAAAAATCAAATCCGACTAAAAGTCGAACTCCTGAGGTGGAGGAAATTTATAACCAAGATACCTAGGATTCGAGGGAACTTGGATCAGTAAAACTTTTTTAAAATAGTCAAAAAGACAATATCGTCGTTTACTCTGACAGAAAGAGTCACAATCAATATAAAATTAACGTGACTCCGACTTATTTTGTTTAGATATCTTGTGTGTTAAGATATAAAAAGAGTCACAGTTACATGTATTTTACGACGCATCTGGCTCATTATTTCAGAGTAACGACGATATCCACTGGACTGGTCTGGACAATCCAAAAATATTTTTTGACGTCTTGACTTTGTTTGAAAGATTTTAATTTGAACCCTTCTTTAAATATTTTCCAAAAAAGTGGTTGAAAAGCGTCCAAAACTGTTCGTATTTTAGTTAAAATATTTTAAATTTTTTCCTATCCAAAAGAATTTTATTTACACATTTGTGAAACAACTTGAGTTGATTGACTTCGTTATGTTTTCAATTGATAAAACTGTAATTTAACAAAATATAAGCCGCTTGTGAGTTAATATTTAAAATTCTTCGTGATTTTCGACTATTCGACCTAAAATTTTTCAATTCAAATATTTTAGAATTATTTTTTGTTTGTTTAAAAGTATAAAAGTCATTTTAAAATAAATTTTACTATTATTTTTATTTATAGTTTTAAGTTTTTCAGCGTTGCTGAAACGTTCAATTCAGCTTACGAATCAAAAATGATTGTTTTTCACGACGGGACTGTAAAATGGGAACCACCAGGTATGCGGTATGGGCTGTATTCCAGTATATACCTATAGGCACCTTGCACTGGAACTCAGTTTATACATGAAGTATGCAATATACATAAGTGTCACCATAATGGATAATTACCGTATCTCCTACTTATCTTTTGTAGTATGCAGATCAACCGATCAAAATTTCGCGCGCTTTCGATTGGTTGATTTGCATACTACAAAAGATAAGTAGGAGATACAGTATTTATCCATTATGGTGACTCGCTATGTTTATTGCATACTTCATGTATAAACAGAGTCCCAGTGCAAGTTGCCTATACTGTATATACTGCAATATGCAGTATAGGTATGCAGTATACAGTACCAGTAGAAGTGACAACCAGTTCCGCACGCGTTTACACTGTTTCACTGTCACTTTTCACTACAGTGACAACGCTTTGTCACTTGCCACTTCTAACTTTGGTGTGAATCAGTCTCAAATGAATATTCAATTAACAGAACGCAATCAGCGATCATGAAAGTTTCCTTAAGAAGTCGAAATGTTTCTAAAATTTTTGTTTTTATTTTATAAAAACTTTATGTGTTTAAAGACAATACATGTGTGTATATGCAGTTCGTAGTGTGGTGTATTTTTATTTTACATACTTATTTTATAAATTATCAAAAAGTACTGCCAATGATTTTTGGTGTCAAATGTTTTTTGTAAGCTAATTTTTTTTAAAATTTTTAAAAATATTCCTAATAATGCTAACGGAATAGTTTATTTCAAGCTCGGTATAGCTCATTTCAATGGCTCTAATGGTCGGAGATCTGGACCTTCGGAGCTCCTTCTGCTATAAATGGCCAAAGATCCGGAGCATGGTTTTGTAATTAAAATACATATTAAATTTAATAAAAATTTAATTTAAATAAAACCATGTTAAAAAAATTAAATCTAAAATATTTTCAATTTAGGAATTTTTCGCTTAGCCTGCAAAATCGACATAACCTTTTTCCCGTTTGACGAGCAGAATTGCCATTTTAAGGTAGTTAATTGGTTTTTAACATTTTTATTATATTAAATGTTATATCGGTACATAATATTATAATGATTGCAAAAATTAAAAGATGTGTCTGAATTCATTACAAAATTGTTGTTATGATTCAAAATTGATAATTAAAAATTATCCAAATATTTTTAAAAAATCCGTTTTAAGAGCTTTTTGCTCCAGGCAAAACAAAAAAAAACTAAACAGAATAAATTTTCTGTTTTTCGAAAACAGCATTCATAACTCGATGATCTTCGGTACATATCGTTGTTACTACGGCAAAATGAGCCACAGGTATTATAAAATACACGTGACTGTGACTCATTCTGTAGTCAATAGGGTCCTGTTTTAAATTTAAAATGAGTCACAGGCACATATATTTTATATGCATTGTGGCTCATTTTGCCGTAGTAACGACGATATAAAAATCAGCCTTTTATGAGCTTTCTAAATAAATTATTTCAAAACGCCGTGAGGTGTGTGGGGCAATAACTCAATACGCTTTCAAATCAATAACGTAATTCCTGAGAAGTCAAAATCTATTTCTGGCTCAGTAAAAAAAAAAGACTTCGTCATTACTCTGACACAAAGAGTCACAATTAGTAAAAAATCAACGTGACTTTCACTCATTCTGTTATAGTAACGACGACTTGCGACTATTAAAATCCATTTTATTATTTCCAGAATCTATTCAATATGCGCCATAATATTTCACTGTAGAAGTTTTTGGTCCCACAATTTGCTACCACAACTCACGACCGTCAGCGTTTTTTTTTTTGAAAGATGTTTACGACTGTTTTGGTCAAAATATTTTCAACTCTATGGTTAGCAATGTGATATATTTCCTATTTCTCAAATCTTTTCAACCTGTGATTTTTTTTTCAAAGTCAAAGATTATTTCTAGAAAAACAAAACATCGTGTAAACACCAAAAAAATTGCGAACCAATTACGATCGCCACAAATAACGAACACATTTTTTTTCTTCTAGAATATGGCTCAAAGGCTTCAGAAAAAAGCACTAATTTGAGCCATACACAAACCTAGTAAGTAAGGTCAACAACTGGTTTAAAAACATTTTAAACAATAATTTTTTTAAATTATTTTTTTTAATCCATATAATATTTATATTAATTTTTATTATCATTATTATCTCGACGCTAAACACAAATTTTGGTAGATTAGATCACTTTGGTAAATCACGTTAGATCACTTTGGTAATATTGTGACTTGTTTATTTTCAGTTCGGTTCTTGGTCTTACACCGGCCGTGAACTTGATTTGCAACAACAAGACAGTGGCTTGGATACGTCCGTTTTCACCATCAATGGGGAATGGAAAATTTTAGGTTTTTTTAATAGTCTATAATTTTTTAGTGGCTTTTGATTTTGTAATTGTAGTTTTAAGAAAAATTACTGTAAACAAAGTTTGCTAAAATTTGCTAAAAATTTGCTAAATTTGCTAAAACGAATATTTGCTAAAATACAATTAATTATCATTGTTTATTACCACTTATAAACACATGGCGGTGAAACCGCTTCTTTTTCTAAACCTGCAGTACAGCCAAAATTCAGCACGGTTATTACTACAAAACCTTACATCACTGTAAATATCTTACTAGGTGCCGGTGTAGCGGGATTTTTTTACCCCCCTTCTCTTTTCCCCCCGGAAATACTATACCGTAAAAAGCCGGGATAGTTTTCCCCGGAAAAACTATCCCGCTTAAAAACCGGATATTCCTTTCCCCCTCTTTTTTATATTGTTGTTCGTTTGTTATGAATTTTTGATTGATTTTAAGGTTTTGCTTAGGCTGCTTAGGGGAAACTAAGGCTTAAAATGATTAAAGTAGTTCATGGGTTTTATCTGAATAATTTTATGAATTTATGAAAGTATCATCATAACAAAATAACCATTTTAATTTAATGACGTTTTTGTAGAAAATGCGCAGAATTAATATTATAACCTTTATGGAAATTTTTTAAAGGAGGGAAAGAATATCCCGGGATAGTTTTTCCGGGGGAAAAATTATTAGGGGGAAAAGAAAATCCCTTAACACCGGATATAACTTTCAATGATGAGCGATTTAACTACTGAAACTAATCAAGCAATAAGATTCCATAAAAAGTTAGAGGTGGAATTTTGATTGGCACAAAATCGCTTTGATTTGATTGTTTACTACATTGATCTTTATTTTTTCTCTGGGTCAATAAACAAGCCACATGTGGTTCGCGTTCTAGTCGATTCGTCACGCTCTTGATTGGACGGGTCCCAGTACATTAATCTAGTTAATTTGGTCATTGCGAACTGGGGCCTGTTTCATAAAAACGTTTGTAAATTCTCATTTCACAAATCTCCGCCTAATTTGTGTAAAAAAACAGGATAAAGGTTTTTCGACTTGTAATCCAGGGGGATCATCTGCGCGCACTGCTCAACGTTGATTGGTCGCACTCACGTCATTTCATTCCCGCCAACCGATCAATATTTGCCGTGTCGTATATCCTCAATCATGTAATTTACAAAAATAGGCGGAGTTGTAAAATGAAAATTTACAAACGTCTTTATGAAATAGGCCCCAGGATAGGTTCTAATGAAAAACTGTACAGTGCGCTTTTTTACTAGGACTGATTTTATTGTTTAACAAGAAAAAATTTAACAAAATAACGGGGGTTAAAAATTTAGTTTAAAATGGATATATTACTGTTAAATTTTAAATTTTTATTTGTTAAAAGGGATAGTTATCTCATGTTTTCATTTGTTATGACGTATAATTAAAAAAAAAAGTTTTTTTTCTTTTTAGCGACGAACGTAAATCGAACAGTGAAAATTTACCATTACCCCGGCGGACCAGAGCCTTATATTGATCTGAAATTTTTCATTCACATTCGAAGACGCACGTTGTAATAGAAAAAAAATACATAAAATTGTAGAACAAACGTGAATTGGTCAAGAATACGGGTGTCATTAGTACTAAAGCTAAAGCTAAAGTGCTTTAGTACTAAAGGGTTTTTTGGGCTTAGTACTAAAGCTAAGGCGCGGCTAAACTGAAATCAGCTGGCAAAAAAGCTCGGGCAAAAGTAAGAATGGGCCTGGCAAAACGTTAGATTTTGCCAGGAAAATGACAAATTACCAAAAAATAGTAAGTGTTTCCACTAATCAAAAATATGACTATTTAATGAGATTTCTATCAATGAAAAGGGGAGCAAAGTGAATCCCTCTACCGACTCTTTAATCTCAAAATTTTGGACCCCCCTCCTAAATAATAATCGTGTTATCTCCACAAAATTTTTTATTTTTTTAACCTGAATCCCCAGCATAATTTTATATCAGACGCTTTTGAAATATTTTGTTTTGAAAACCTGAAACACCCTTACCTTCTATTCCAGAATTCAAAATTTTCCATACATCTTGGAGCACAGGTAACTGAACGAAGAGACTA